>VZSZ01004502.1:389850-432520 GCA_013398815.1 Ibidorhyncha struthersii | reverse complement strand
TTAAAAAAAAAAAAAAAAAAAAGAAAAAACTTAAAAAAAAAATCTTTTCCTACATTTTTGGTTTGCATCCCATGAATGTGCTCCTATGCTTACAGAAACAACTATATAGTTTTGTCTTTTATGAAAATAATGTTGGAAATCTCATGAAACTATTGATCAATATTTATCGGATGTTTTACTAATCAGAAGGCTTTTGCCCTCTTACAAACTGCTAGGTGGCAGATAAATAAAAAAAAAATATATATTTTTTATAATGCTGCAGCTTATAAGGGAGTGTGAAGAACAACAATAATATCAAGTATATGGATGTAATGTCAGCAGGGATAGATACCTGTCTGCTGTTTTTTCCTCTGTTTATGTGAATTCACAGTCCTATGAACTGAAGTGTGATTTGTGATCTCAAATATAGATCAGATATTGAATCAAGCAATAAATTTCTTAACTTATTTTCCCTATTCTTTCCACAGCAGGAATAAAAAAAGATATTGAAAAACTTTATGAAGCAGTGCCACAGCTTGTAAATGTGTTCAAAATAAAGGAAAAAATTGGAGAAGGTAAATGTTTTATTTTAGCTTGCTTAGAGTTGGATTTCTTCTGGTATTTCTAATTTAGAAAGTATAAATCTAAGATCCCAATATACGCAATTTAAGCCAAATGCCTTTTTGATTTACTTCTTGGTCTTTGTAGGAGTTCTAACATGTTGCTGAGCATAGAGTTGTGTTAATTAGGGAGATTTTAAAGGTATTTTACTTGAAAATCTTGTATGTTAAAGCCTTTCAAAAAAAAAAAAAATAGCATTCCAGTTCCAACAACTTAAAAATTTTGAGGTAGATTCGAGTAAATAAGTCTTAACACTCCATTCTTTTTCTCTCTTACATGAGAAATCTATTTATATGCAGCTGTGTTTTGACATATTTAGCTGCTGTTCCTTAAGTTGGCTTTGTGTGCAGAACTGGAGGAGGAGACTGAGAGATTATAGCGGCTTTACTTAAAAAAAAACCCAAAACTTTAAGACATACAGTATTAAATTTTAGAACACTTGTGTACACCTTCAATTCAACAGATACTATTGCAGATACCTGCAATAAACGTTAGGCATGACTGTAAGTAGATTCTTAGGTACTTCTGAGTGGGGGATCGCAGCACTTTCTGGAACTTTACCCATTTGATCTCTGAAACGTTTTGTGACACTGCACACTTTTAAAGAAAGATGTTGTTAAGAAGCTGAACTGTTTTACGACAGTTTTGTAATGGAATACCTGTGATGGCAGGCTAGATGGCTAAAAGATTTTGTCTCAAAAAAACCAGCTCCGTTCACCACAGCAATACAGAAATTTCAAAAACAAACCAAAAAGGAGTTCTGCCTATCATAAAAAAAGATAATATAATTAAACAAAATACCTGGTTTTGAATAGTGCTTTGATTTTGTTCTTGGGAGCAAACAATGCCTTTAAAAAATACCACTTGCAGTTCTGCAGCATTATGAGAAAACAAGCTTCAACTTAGGATTCCGCTCTGGAGTCACTTTCATTTTAGCAGTTCTCACCACCAAAAATAATGTCTTAGGTCAACTTGGTAACCCTTGTTGCTATAATCAATTCTACTGAATATATGGGACTCTAGATTTTTTTTTTTTTTTATGACTGCAAGAACTATTTAGAGTTTTTGCTGTCATTTTGATGTATGTATGTACTTACAGAGTGTTGAACTAGCATGATACAAAACAATACTTAAAATGTAATCAAAAGTAATTTGTACTGTTTATTCATATGGAAGCACGTTCAGATATCTCAGATCATTAGGGAAAAACTAACCTCCTAAGAGGTATATTAGGATATCCTTAAAATTAAATGGGTGGGTAAGTTTATCGTAGTCTGAATATTCCCTTTCTCTAATGAGTCTGTTGTGTTCTGTCTATGCGGTAATGCTCTGTGCAAACAAATAGTAAAGTTATACATCATGTGAGAAGTTTTACTTTATAGATAAGGTAACAGAAATAGGAAAAATGTAACAATCTCAGAACTGCTTTGAATAGTAAAGGCAGTGCTTTCCAGATTAGCATTATATAGCCCACTTACATCGTAGGGAGAGAAGAGTTAGATGTCAGATGAAAGTAAGCTACCTAAACAAGAAAGCAAATCAAAGATAGGAAATTTACATTCAAAGAGCTCTGTGTCCCAGGCAAGTTAGACAGTGTTACATTTGCATTTTTACTGACATAAAAAACTTGTATACAAGATCACTGAATTCAGTAGTAGAAAAAAGGAACTGCATTTTTCTCTTCCAGATTCTGCTTTTGATGTAGTATCAAGTATACTGCAGGATTGTGAACAGTTAGATCACTTCTGTAAAAATCTGAATTGATCTAATTAAAAATGCTGAATACTGTTTTTTTCTCCCTTCCTTACAGGTACTTTTAGTTCTGTTTACTTGGCCACAGCACAACTACAAACAGGATATGAGGAGAAAATGGCTCTGAAACACTTGATTCCAACCAGCCACCCTCTGCGAATTGCTGCTGAACTTCAGTGCCTCACAGTAGCAGGGTACATAAACAAAAAAACGGTGACTGTTGTGACTGAACTGCTCAACATTGTCTCACTGTTCTGTATTTATTTAAGTTTTGGCACTTCACTTGCTTTTTTTTAACCACAGAAACATATATTCCTTTTATCAAGAGCAAATAAGAAACAGAGTGTCTTACCTGTAAGGGATGCTCCTTTCTGCTAGTCCCAGTTTGCAGATGGTGCTGTATTTTCCATCTGAGAAGTTCTGTGATGCATCTCAGATAACAAAAATTCCAGTTCAGAAATGTGTGGGAAAAAAAGAATCTCTTCATCAAAAAGTGGGGTTTTAGGAATGAATACTAGTTGCCAGAGTGTGCTGAACAGCACCTTCTCATAGTAGTTGCTATCAGGAAGGTTAGGTCCTATATTAATTACAGCGGTCACTACAAACCGTGGCCCCACAAATAATCTGTGGAGCCCTCATTGCAAATTGCAGAACCCAAATGGAACATAGCAATGAGAGGCAACAGCGTGACTGCTGATAAGATTGCTGTCAAAATATAAATTAGACTATAAAAGAAAGCCTGAATGAAGTTTTTAAGAAGTAAAGGACTATAAATATCCATCTTCTGGTCTTTATTCAGTGACATTACTTTTCTTCTAGGGGACAAGATAACGTTATGGGAGTTAAATATTGCTTTAGGAAGAATGATCATGTGGTTATTGTTATGCCATATCTGGAACATGAATCCTTCTTGGTGAGTCCCAGACTTTTTATGTAAAGTGAAGCTTTTTAATTAAAAGCAGCTGCATAATTACAGTATCCAAATAATCTTTCAGGACATTTTGAACTCTCTTTCCTTTGAAGAAGTGAGGGAATACATGTTTAATCTGTTTAAAGCATTGAGGCGCATTCATCACTTTGGTATTGTTCACCGTGACGTCAAGCCCAGTAACTTCCTCTACAACAGACGGCTAAAAGAGTAAGTCCAGATGACCATATTGTGATCTCATTTGGGGATGTGTGCCTCGGCGCAACAGAGTCAATTGGGCTTTTTTCCTTCAGCTGTATAACATGTGCTTAAGTAATAAAGCTAAAAAAGATATATATATATATTTTATTTGTAAAATTTTTCTTTCTGTGTTTGGGGATTTGAGGAGGGAAGGAATGTATTTTTTTCATACTTAATGTAATATCTGCTTTGTACAGTGACAAGTACCTGAAAAAAATGAAGATTTTACTATTGAGTAAAAGTACTACATTTTTGAATAAGAATGAGAAGAATAAAATCACTATTTTTTTTTAATAAGAATGCTAATAGTGACTTGTGGTGCATAGGCTGATATTTGTAAATTTTTACTCATGGATAGAGTAAATCTGATACAGATAAGACCGCTGCATTTGGGCTGTTTTCACCTTACACTGAATTAATGTTTATAACTAGTAGAGATTTTGCCTGCAAGTTACAATATTTAAAGACTGTAAAAATACTGTTTTTTTTTGTGAAGAGCTGAAATGAATAGAATAAGGTACTGTTTCAGTGCTAGTGGTCCTACAGCTGTATTGGTGAGTATTGTGCTATGTACAACTGAGGCACTGAGGTGATGGAGCACATCCAAAGAAGAGCAGCAAAGCTAGTGAAGGGTCTAGAGCACAAGTCTTGAGGAGCGGCTGAGGGAACTGGCGTTGTTCAGCCTGGAGAAAAGGAGGCTCAGGGGATACCTTATCGCTCTACAACTACCTGAAAGGAGGTTGTAGTGAGGTGGGGGTAGATCTCTTCTCCCAAGTAACAAGCGGTAGGACAAGAAGAAATGGCCCCAAGTTGCACCAGGGGAGGTTTAGATTGGATGTTAGGAAAAATTTCTTCACTGAAAGAGTTGTCAAGCATCGGAACAGGCTGCCCAGGGAAGTGGTAGAGTCACCGTTTCTGGAGGTATTTAAAAGATGTGTAGATGTGGTGCTTAGGGACATGGTTTAGTGGCACTTGGCAGTGTTAGGTTTACAGTTAGACTCGATGATCTTAAAGCTCTTTTCCAACCTAAATGATTTGATGTAGTGAAAGTTTGTAGGGGAGATTTGGTTATATTTTGCCAAACCACAGCCTTAAAAATTTGAGAGATACTGATTTATTTATTTATTTATTTAAAAAATCTGTCAGATTGACTTCATACTGTTGTTTTGCTCTTCTAGCATTGGTTTGAGCCTTAATCTCTACTTTGGGTGTGGAAGCCACGGAGTTGAGTTTGTTTAAGACTCAGAGACAGCTGGATTGTCTCTGCGCCAGTTGTAACAAAAAATAATTCTTTTAAAGACAGGTCTGAAGTGTGAACTAATGTAGTCTTACCTGTTTGAAGACTGAGGTAAATTCCAGTAGTATTGCTTGAAGTCTGGCAAAACTCTCAGTGTTAGTCTTGTCTGTCTTCACTGCTACATTTGTGCCTCTGGCCACGGAAATCCTGAAAGGGTCAAGTCACTTGTGCTTGACTGTTTGCTTAAGGTTTGGAGCTGTAGGACTAGAACAATCTCAGAAAGGAGTTGCTGGGAATATTTACCAGCATTGGAGAAAGTATGCACTTGAAAAGATTTTGGGACAAGAAACAATGAAGTAAGATGAGTATAGGGTAAAAACGTTGAGGGAATAGGTAAGATAGAACAAGAGGAGGAGAAGGAGGAAAATAGGACTGTGATGCTGGCACCACTACAGAGAAGCAACATACTGAGTAAAATGTGAAAGAAAGTAAACAAGTAATAAATAGTAGATTGAACTGACTGATGGATACTTTCCTGATTCTAAATTTGTGTCTTTCAGGTATGCCTTGGTAGATTTTGGCTTGGCACAAGGAACCCCTGATACGAAAATTGAACTTCTCAAAACTACCCACTCTGAAGCGCAGCAGGGAAGTTGTTCGCAAAATAATCCCACCGTAGCCTTGGGAAATGGGGTTTCTGTCAGTGTCGCAGCACCTAAACAGATAGCTCAACAGTCAGCCTCAAAAGCAGCTGATAAAAGGTCCAGCTCCCTTTCAAAAATACAGATTAAACAAGGAAGAGGAGGAAAGGTTCTCAGTCTTTTTCATTAATATTGTTGTATGTTTAATGTATTACTTCATCCAACAGGGGGAGATGTAATACCTGAACAAAAATTGTGCATGTGTATCTGGCAGGGTCCTAATGTGATGCACAGAATCACGATTTTCATATTGAAGTGGCTAGTTTTACATAACCCTGTTGACATCATTCATGATCTATTAGATATAATACAATGCTGAAGGTTGTACAAAACCCTAGCATGGGTTACTATTTAGACAGCCTTAAATCTTTTAAGTGACAGGTACTGTGGAACTCCTCCCCAAGCCAATTATTATTCATCTATGTTTAGTTAGTTGCATAACAAATGCAGCACAGATGACATTCAGGTTGTCTTGGGGCACTTGTGAGGTGTGATTCGTTTTGTAAGCATGTTTGCTGTTCTGTCTAGACCATGTTTTCTTCATCCACAGTAAACTGATGCCTGAAAGTGACTTACCATGCAGCTGTTCTTGTTTTATGTCACTTCACACTTCTTTTTTTGAACTGACAGTATCCAGCTGACTGTGTTAGATAGGATCCTTATTGTCCTTTTTGTTGGTATTGTAGGAGGATTCTGTGCACCATTCTGTCCAGCGCTCTGTCTTTGGAGAGAGGAATTTCAACGTCTATAGTTCCACATACCAGGAGAACTCTAGTACAAAAGTAAGAAGTATGACTCATGAGTGAAAGCAATCTGTTGCATATTTGAAAAATTATAGAACTGGTTGTTCTGTAAGACGGGACACTACTCCAGGATGCTGTGGAACTAAAAGTGTTTGAACAGATTATTAAATGTGTCTTTGCTGAAAAGCCTGAAGAACTCTTCGTTTCTGTTTCAGTCCCTTTTGAAACTCTTAAAGAGCTAGTTATGTAGCTGTCTCCCTTGCTGATCGTGTTTGTATGCTAAATTAGTCTTTTTTCCTACACATGTATCTGTGCAACTAAGATATACTTAACTTGTGAAACTTTTTTTTATTTTGCAGTTGAAGCTGGAGAGAAAACTTGTAATAAATATTTTCCTATACTTTTTGTAATTAGTATTTAATATGACAAGGGGGAGACCCCAATTAAATTAGAGGGTTTGGCCAACAGTGATCATCTTAAGTTAGTGCCTGTGTGTTGCTGTGGCATTTCATATACGTTGTTTTTATTGTTGTGTTGAACCAAAAGAATTCTTGAAACATAATTAACTTGAAAAATACTTGTCTTGTAGCTTCAGAATATCTAATATGTATATTGTTTTTTAGTAAACACTGAAAAATGTTTTCTGAAGGGGAAGGAGTGGAAATCAGGATATTTAGAAAGCTCTAGTGTCTGTTTTATAGATGTTGTGATATTAGAATTGTTTGTTGTCTTCTGTTCTAAAATTGGAGCTTCTTGCTGATGAGTACCCGTTCAGTCTTAGTACTTTAGGAACTGGTCTACCTGTGTAAAGGGAAGCTTCTTAAATATGTCACCTTCTGTAAAATATCTACATTGCAGCTCATAAAACAGTCGAAGATGATAGACGTTTCATCTAGGAAGTTAGTAACAAAGAAGAAGATCACTTCCACCAAAACAGTGAGCAATGGGGCAGCCAGGAAAGCTGCCAGTGGTTGTCCCTCAAACCTGACCTGTGACTGTTATGCAACGGATAGAGTTTGCAGTGTTTGCCTTTCAAGGTAATTTGCTTTGATAATGTTGTAAAATTGTCTGCTGTGCTGTCAAGCAAGGTCAGAAGCTTAGATTTACTAGGCAGCTGATTTAGTAGGTGAAGGATAGCATGTGATCTGTGCAACCCTTAAAACGCTGAGTATGTTCTTTTTAAGCAAAAATAGTTCATGGAATCCATGGAATAATTGGTTCACTGCTTTCTGCAGCAAGAGAGAATCACTGTTAATGATTTTTTTTTGTTGTTATATTTAATTTTCTACAACACACCTAGGTGGATAATCACTTGAGTTAATTGCAACACTTAGAGAAGACAATACATGAATCTGTAATTAGTTAGTTATCTAATAGACCTAAATCATGCCAACAGTTTGGATTCTGGAAATTGTGAAATGTAGAATAAAAAGGAAACATGGTTGTTTTGTATTTGTTCATTTAAAAAATAATATTTCAGTTTTAATAATAGACAAGTCAGCGAATCTTAATAACTCAGATCAACTCCATCCCTCTGTGGTTAGTTTTGGTTATGATCTACTATTGCTTTTTATCCACACACTAAGGAACACAGATTAATGCAGAGAATTCTGCTTACTAGGCATAGTCATGAAACTGGGGGGTCACTCTCTTCCCAGACTGTCAAAATATGGTGATAGCAATTTCATTTCAGAAGTGTGAAATAGGAGGAATTTGCCATACTCAAAAGAGAAGTGGCCCATAGAAGGAAGGCACTTTGAGCCATACAAGAAAGCTCTGGGAAGTTGTGTTGTGTTTCAAATAATCTCACACCTTTTAGTTAATCTAACAAAAAGTAAATTCTTGTCAAGTGAACCTTAGTTTGCCAGAGCATCCACATTCAAGGATCTAGTGGATGTTTTGCCTTTGGTTAATTAGTCTCAACTATAGTTTCCTATGAAAATAATCCTTTAGCAAAAATGATGCTGCTGTTGAATGAAACTGAGAAAGGTCATTGTGAGAGAAGTATGCAGTAAGTATTGCTGTGGTATTACCTTATGCTAGATAATACAATAATATAATAGATAATATAATAAGGCTATTATCTTATGCAACAATAATTTCATGCTAGATAATTATAAGATGCTTCAAACTTCTGTAAAACTGGAATAAAGCAGGGTTAGGCTGTTGACACATCTTACACGAGTATATTTTAAAAATAATATTAAGCATTACTATAATTAGAATTTACTTACCAACTTTTATATTCTGAGTATGTTTGTCTCTTATTACAAGGTGTCAGCAAGTTGCTCCCAGGGCAGGAACACCGGGATTCAGAGCACCAGAAGTATTAACAAAGTGCCCCACTCAGACCACAGGTACTGCACAACAGACTGGGACTAATGACTTTTTTCACCTTTTGACCCTTCTCACTTATGCATATTGTGTTGTCTTTTTTATGGGAGAGTTTTGTTTACATGTGAATTTTTTTTATCATCCCTTCCAACATTCCATCAAGCATTTTCTGATTTTAATTAAAAACTTATTATTCAGACTAAAATTAAATTAGGAATATTTTTCCTGCGTTTAAAACTCGACTATGTCTATTTGTTTGAGGTGCAGTGCTATATGCTGAAGCTGACTAGAATGTGTGTTTAAAAGAATGCAAAGCTGTAATTTTTATCAGGTTTCTTGCCTTATTAGCTTATTGAATTCAAGTAAAATCTTGAATAAATCTTGGGGAGAGGACATACTTTAGACAGATTATCACATATAGTTTGGTGTCATAGCACGCATAGTTAATGGTATAATTGTAAATGTGTTTTAGAAAGCGTTGGTTAATAATTTTTATCAGATTTTTTCCTTTTTGCTAGTGCTTTAAATAGCTGGTCTGTAAATGTCATAATTTTTTCTTACTAAAATTTTAATTTCTTAGGGTTAAAAAACTATGAAGTTGATAAGTTTCAGCAGTCTGGGTAAATATCATAGCAGAGGGATGGTTAATACATTAGCTGATGCAAGTAGGATGGGAGAGGTTGTGCCTACCTGGAGAATGGAGGACCAATAAAAGCAAAGTTACCTGTTAAACATTTGGTGTATGACCAGGAGTTTTGACTTAAGAAAAAGGGGGATAAATACAAATGTCCTCAAAAATTGGATTTAAAATAACAGTTTTTAAGCCACTTTTTTGCTGAATCTTTTGAGAAAATTGTAAATTTTCAGTACTTGAAGTGTGTGTACTCACTCAGAATAGACTTAATGTTTGATCAGCTTATCCCTAGATAGCTTAATGTTATTTCAAACAACATCTGTGCTGTGGGTATGACTGGCATTTCAAGAAGTATGGCAGCCTGTTTGGAGCTACTGTGCCTGTGCTGTAACAGCCAGCTTTATGGGCTAGACGACATCCAGAAATCCAGGACAAGTTTGGACAATCTCTGAATCTGTCTAGACAGAATTTAGGCAGAAAGAAGACATACCTAGGAAATCTTGGACACATGCTAGTGTTAAGTATGCTTTCAGACGGTTTTCTGTTCTCTAGGGTAATGGAGAGCAGGATTACAGAAAATACGGGTAAATCTGGAAACCCTTGGGTGTGGCACAGACAGCCCTAGAAGTACTGACTCAGTGGTGCCGAGCTCTTGTAGTACGTCAACAAAGGCCTTAATTAGAACTGGTTAGACTAATACTAATATTTATGAGATTATATTGTATTTGAACTAACAAACCTTCTTGTCCACTTCCATCTGGGACTGCTGTAGTCATCTCCTTGTATTCCTGCCAGTCTTACTGCTAGTTCTGGTCTCTGTGCTGAGACCGAGTTACCAGCTGGATCCAGCTGACTCTCGCCAAAGCTACCGTAGTGCACCTGACCCAGGTTCACAGTGCAGGGAATACAACCCAAACTCCCAAGCAGACGCTACGCAGGTCCGTTACACTTTGACTTGGTTTGTCCCTCTGCTCCCAAAGGCATAGAGAGGAATCATGATTTTGATGTCATTGCACAGGATCTTGCAGTCTGCTGATGATCCCAGCTCTGCCAGAATTGTATGGCCAGGATTGATTTACTGTCCATTCAGATATATAAGTCTTGCTGAAATTAATAGACGTTAAGTAATTAAACATCTTTAAAGGTCTTTACCTTGGTGACTCCAGCTCTCCCAAGCACAACACCTCAAACAGACAGTATCATCTTTTCAACAGTGATCCAGTATTACTAAAACTTTTTTTTGCAGGAACTATGAAGAAGATACAAAATTTTTCCACTGTAAATTGTGCCAAATGATTAACTTGGATTTTTATTTTTTTAATAAAAGACTTAATCTGGTTTTGCAACTGAAGTCAACTTAATACCTCTTTTTCCAAAGAAGTCCTGTGCTAATAGTGTTTCTAACTAAAATGACCAAATTAATTACTGCCTATTTTACTAATTACTTTTTTGAAAAGAAGTAGAATAACTATGCCTTTATTTCCCAGCTGTTAATTTTTCTCTTTAGAGTTTGAGAATCTTTCAAACTCTCCTTCACTTTCCTTGCCATCTCTCAAAATGTGCTCCTCAGTGAGCCAAAAAATTATGGCAGACAGGTATTCTCATAACTTTCAGTATTAAAGTTTCCATCATGCTTTGGCGTCCATCCCCAGAGTACTCTCTGTACTCTTCATAACACAATGAAAGTGATGAATAACTTCTAAGTATTAGAGTTCTTAAACCGGCTATCTTGTCAAGTGATTTCATATTAGAGAGGAATAAAGTTCATAGTAAGATAAATTTTTGTTACTGCCTAACTGTGGCAGCCTCGGTCCCAGAAAAATTCAGATTCACATCCATTTGTGAATTATTCTTTATTTATGATCTTTGTATAAGCAAACTTTAAGTATCGAAGCTTGCCAGTATTTAGCCCCCTCTCATCTCCCTGGGTAAAACAACCTCAAACATTGTTTTGGTACATTTTAAGTTTAGCAAGTTAATGGAATTACTCATATGAAAAATTCTATGGAAAAGCTTAAACAGTCCCTCTGCATCAAAGCAGGAAATTATTCTTCAATCTAATCATAGTAATTTCCACTGTATGCTGAAGTGTGATCTATGTGACCAAAGTTAGTATGTAATTCAGAACATAACTTTTTGTGATAGAAACTTTTCAGGTCATAATTTCTTTTTAAAGAAAGTTGTGACCTTGTTTATGATGAAATCGTGAGTTTAGTTATTACTAAGTTTGCTTTCACTTGCAGCAATTGACATGTGGTCTGCAGGAATTGTATTCCTTTCTCTGCTCAGTGGACGGTATCCATTTTACAAAGCAAGTGATGATTTAACTGCTTTGGCACAAATCATGACAGTTCGTGGATCCAGAGAAACCATTCAGGCTGCTAAAACTTTTGGTATGCAAACCTTAATTATGGGGAAAAGGGGAAAATGTATGCTTGGTCTGTCATTTAACACAGTGACTTGCAATCTGTGGTGATTTTTTTTCCCCCAATATATACAAATATATTTTTAGGTTTGGGAGTCAATTTAGAGGTAAATCACATCTTTTGCATGTAAAACACTAAAAGTACTAAGCTGTGTATATATAGAGTTTTAAGAAAGTTTTGTATTTTTCTATCTTTTATAACTTGTGTATGGGGTACTTCATGCCATAGGTTTCCCAACCTGTCTACTGCCTTTCACTAAGTCAGGGCCATTTGAGGTGAAATATGTCAACTAAATGTTTTCTACTGGCATTTGGTTAGAATTCTTGAGGCAGTGTTTCTATTCTTGCAGAACTTGCCCTGGAGGCTTAAGTCAATATGACTTAATATTTATATGATGTAAACCTCGCTTTCTGCTTTCCCTTCCCCCTCCCCACCCCTCCTCCCGAAAGGGCTAGTAAAAAAAAAACAAAAACAAAACCCAGCAGATGGCCTATTTAAAAACAAAACAAAAGACATGGAAGCCACCACCAAAACAAAACACACAAAAAACTAAAATAACCATTCTCCTAATTGTCTGCAAGCCAAATGCTGCAGCACTTGCTACCTGGAAGTGTAACTGACAACATCAATTTTCATTCTCCAGACAGAGGTGTAAAAAGCAGGGTATCTAACTTTCTTCTGTTCTGTTAAAGTGACAGCAAAATGCCAAAAGGTGGTGTTTGGGGTGGGTGACAGCCTGTCACTACATAACTTCGCAAACAAACCCAAATGGGTTTGTTCTGTGCAGAACTGAGGTTATTATCCTTCTGACTTGCTGGGGCTATTGCTGTATAACATGGCTATTTTGGAGGAATCGGAGGGTTGAATTTGGGTTTTTGATAGGTTGACTTTTTTTTTTTTAATGCTGATTGCACTGCAAGACATGAAGTTTCTCTGAAACAAACTGAGAAGTTACAGTTGCATAGAAAGTATAATAAAATGCCACTTACTGTAATTTTTTTTTTCTAGGTAAATCAGTTCTGTGTACCCAAGTTGTCCCAGCACAAAACTTAAGAACCCTTTGTGAGAAGCTGAGAGGAACAAACAGCAGCTCTAAGAGATCCCAGGGTGAAGTGCCCAGCAAGTCTGTAAATGAGTCAGCTTTGCCAGTTGCAGTAGACAAGCCGTGTGCTCCTGAGACACTCGAAAAACAAATTCAACACTTGGAGAGCTTTCAGGAAGGTGATGGTGCTTTGGAAATTAAGGCAACAGACATGAAAGGATGGGACCAAGTTCCTGATGAAGCATATGACCTACTTGATAAGCTACTAGACTTAAACCCTGCAACAAGAATAACTGCGAAAGAGGCTTTGCTGCATCCTTTTTTTAAAGACATGAGACTCTGAGAAGATACCGGATTCTATTATTGCTTTCGTGTGTTTTATGTGGAAATGAAGTACTGAGGTAGTTTTACCTTGCTGCCTTCAACATTTTATGCTCGTTGAAATACCACCACACTGTGCACAGAACTACTGAAATTTTGTCTTGTACAGTTAGACTGCAAATGTAAGTTTACTTTAAGAAATACTTGCAGATGTAAAAGTTATATAAACATCACTAACATGGTCTTATCCTGAGAGACTTCTGAGGGGTTATTGCTGTGCATCCCTGTTCTCAGAGAAAGTTAACTTTGATAAAAAAACTACAAAAAACAAAAAAAAAAAAGAAGAGTTTCACAAGCTCTATGCTTGATTCTCGAGATATTCCCTTAAAACTTACAAATTTGCCTTAAGGTATGACTGAAATAAGAAAGTGCTCGAGAGACTGTTTTCCATACTTGCATATCTCTGCTTTGTTCCTGATTAGTACATGGGGGACTCAAAATGGAACAGAGTGTGTTAATTTTGTTCAGACTGTTTTCAGAGAACAGTATTACTTTGGGAGTGTTGCTAGAGGAGAGGCTAGGTGCTACAGGTTATATTATCAAAAGAAAAGTCTAACTGGTTTAAAAGTACGTTTTTGTTCCTGTCTGGTCTTTCCTAGTTAGGCAATAGTAATAAACGCAATTACTCATTTTGCATAGGCCATGTTTCCTCAGTGCCATGGGTAACTGTCAATATTCACCAGCTACTGCCTTCAGAATGTCATGTGACATGCATAGGTTTGACTTCTGTTATGGAAACGGATTTTTTTAAGGAATATCTGTTAAATAAAAGATTTGTTTTTATAACTTCAGAAGATTGTCTAGAGATGCTTCTATAAAATTAGTCAGTTAAAGTTTTCCTGTGGGATGTTTCTGTTCAGGAAGAATTATGCACATTTGTTTCCTGCATGAATTCCTCAGTGATAGAAAACACTTTTCACATAGCTCTAGTGTATATGACTGTCATAGTGGAAGTATCTTAATTATCAAGGAAGTCTTACCACAGAGTTAGAAGCCAGCTATTGTCTGGTCCTAAGTAGGGAAAACAACCTTAATAACCTCTAACCCTGTACATTCAATCTGCAAAGTAAGTTACATTGTGTTCAGCAGAAGTGACTCTAAACCCTTGGTAATTCTGGAGACTGAAACTTAATACAATGTCTTTCCGTGTACATTTATTGAAATGCAAATAGAGTAGTTGCAATAAGAGGTTACGAGCCCTTCTGAGAAAAGATTGCTGCTTTGATAACTTTTGAATAAGCCCTCTCGTATGAGCTTGTGGTTATGATAGTGCAAAGGTTCTGACCAGGGCTGGGGCTGAAAAGACATTATTTCAATATATTCCAAATCTTGAATACATAGAAAGTGATGGTAATGTTGCTCTGTTCCTGGCATCAGCTGTTAGAGAAAAATATTTGCAGATGTCAGAATATTGATTGCAGAAAATCTTGAAACCCACAGGACCCTGGGGCCCAGGTCTTAGTAATTTTTGCTGTTTATATAATTTCAACACAGCACGTCACTGAGAAATTATTTATCTAAAGGAACTGTGGCCAAATTTGGCAAGCAATGCTGTCTGCCAGTGTCTGCAGATGTATTGTTTCCTCCTACGTTCACTCATGCTGTCTGTGGTCTTATGAGAGCACTAACTGACAACAAGCAAAAATATGTCAGCCATCTATTGTGAACTTTCTAAACGACTTCAGCTTTTTAAGCTTTCCTGCTAACCACAGCATTAAGCAACTCCTTGCAGCAGGCACTACAACAATTAACCACTGCAGTAGTTTGATAGCCAAAAAGGGAAAATCACTGCTAGTAGTGTCTTTACAAAAACATTAAGGGTAAATAAAATTCTGTAAGGAACAATTCTAAGCTTAGTATATTCCATAACAAGCTAGAAGAACATGTTGTTATTCCTTCTTCCAGACTGCTATTTATTTGAAACCTGGAGAGGTTTTGTTTTTTTTTTGGGGGGGGGGGGGGGGGGAAGGATAAATGAAAAGAAAATGTGTTTGAACAAGCATATGTTTACAAAGTACTTTTTGTAGCACTCTACAAAAGAATGAAAGTGTTACACAAAATGGGCTCTCAATGGAAGGGGAAAAAAGAGAGTGAAAAAATGAAGGAAAACGGCAAGAAAACAGTAGAGGGGAGCAGTGGTTGCCATTGAGTTTTCTCCTTCTCTCTCCTGTGGTTCTA
This sequence comes from Ibidorhyncha struthersii, assembly GCA_013398815.1. Taxonomy (NCBI): domain Eukaryota; kingdom Metazoa; phylum Chordata; class Aves; order Charadriiformes; family Charadriidae; genus Ibidorhyncha; species Ibidorhyncha struthersii. The sequence goes on along the minus strand of VZSZ01004502.1, from coordinate 417,324 downwards.
AGAATCTCTCAGTGCCATCGGTAATAGCCAAGTACCAAGATTCCTTTCAAGTTTAATTACATGATTTGAGACGTGTATAAACTGAATGTGAATCTCCCTCCATGAGACCTCTGATTAGAAGAAACTCCACACAGAAATGACATTGCCGCAACATGTGTTCAGCGGTTGTGAGGCTTCAGCTGGATTACTGTTAAGTTCTGGACACTATGCTATGACAAGGATATTAATAAATTGGAAAGAAACCAAAACAGCAGCAAAAAGCAGCATGGACTGGGAAAGATGAAGAGAAATTGATACCTAGCATCCTGAGAAGAGAATGCTGGGAGCAAATCTAAATACATCTGCATATCTAGCATAGGGAAGACTAGCTTGTTCTGAGTACTAAGCCAGGCTAGGTGAGGAAATGGTGACATGTGTTAAGTTTATGATATTTTTCCTAGTTGTAAATAAGAATTATGGAGGAGGGCACCTTACAAAGAGTGCCAGAGAAAACACCTGCAAAACAGCAACAAAGTTTTTCTGGATAATACTGATAACAAGGGATAAATGACATTCTAAATTCTATTGAGTTTGTAGTCCTGTCACTTTTGAGATTGGACTCAATTAAGTGTTTATTTAAAGTAAAATAAAGCAAAATAAGAAAATAAATGGGACATCAATATTCTGTCTGCAAATATTCGGTATCCTCCTTATTTTATATATTTGCCATATCTAGAGTTTATATATTCCCTGCTCTCCAGAAAGTAAAAGCAACGTGGAACAAATATACAACCAAGACTTCCTGTGCAGGTGCAAAAGGCTCCCCCAAATCCTTGAGTGGCCTCTTGAGGCCACCAGGTGTGATGGGATCCTAAAGTGTTTCCGTAATTGCCCAGTATCGAGCCAAGTTCCTCTGGTCAGGAGCTGTGCTGGACCTTAAGGCAGAACATGAAGGAGGTTTTCATTCCAGGGCCCCTGTGACACGGGTAATCCAGCAATCAGTGCATTGTGGTTTTGCAGGGATAAAACACACATCAAACTCACAGTGGGCTGTGTATTCTGTTCTGGCTACAGTGATACATCTTATTTTGGATATGACTGCCAAACAAACAAACAAACAAAATTCCTTTACAAAGATGAATTATTTTCCTAGCATCTTTCTGACCTTGTCTAAAACACAAAGAAAAAGAAAAAAATCTTTAGAGCTTGCCTTAAATATTTGTTGGTGATGGAGAGGTATGTTCCTCTTCTGAACAAGATTACATATGTAAAAGAAAGTTTGCATTTATCAGGGCACACCCGACATTCTCCTACCTCCTGAAGGCAGTGCACACGAGACAACAGAAGTAAAAAAAAAAAAAAAACCAAAACAAAAAAACCAACACAAAACCCAAAACAGTTCTCTCACATTTGTTCAGTTTATCACCACATTTCAAAGACACTTCACAAGTGGGGAGAAAACGACCAGCCACTGAAGGCACTTAGAACATCAGCATTTTAAAGGAAACTAATACATAAGGGCTTCATGAATTCCTCTTCTAGAATGAAACAGTATATCTGAAGCGGAAGGCTTATAGCAAGGACAATTCTCTGAGACAGTATTCAAGCAATGTTCTTTCTGTAGCATAGTTGTAAATGATTTTTTGGGGCTTTTTTTTTTTTTTATTTGGTATGTTTGTTTTTTTAAAGCACATAGTGTATTTTTCTACTAATGTAGCCACAGCATGTTCACTTCAAATTCCTCTTGTACCTTTTCCAGAAAACAGAAAGTGTACCAGGTCAGTGGCAGCACATATGTGGTTCTTTCTGCTTTCTGCTGCTGCGTTCCTGGCTGGCCAGTTCAAGGGGTAGTAAATATTTAAATTGGCAGCCTGCACACAGTGGAGGGAAATTGGATAGTCCCTTTGATCATACACTTAGGAAGGCCAGCATATAGAGTTTGGTTACTCTGGTAACAAAAAAATTCTGCTACCACTGAGGTGAGGGTCCAGTAAATGGGATATTTTGCATCAGGAAGGTACAGCATAACCCAGATAACTGAGGGTTTTTAAACGTGCCTGTTGTATACTTACTTCTGCCTCTCCATGACTCAGCCCCTTTTTACTTTCATGTCCTTTGACTCTGCAAGAATATGATCCCTATACCATGTTTTATTGTATCATGTTAAAAACTAACCACTATAAGCATTCCTGAGTATCCCCAGAGTATTGTTTATTCCATTTCTGGAAAGACTTAAATCTTCCTTTGGGGATATGGCAGGGAAGAGGGTGGTTTTGTTACATGTTATTTACTTTCTCGCATAAAGTTCTTCCATGGTTTTCAGAAGAGTCAGATTTTAATCTAAGCCTTAATTATACCTTTGTTTCAAAAAATACTAGTGCTAAGAAGTGTTTTACCTAAGGTATCCATTCAATCCATTTCTTCTAAATGGCATAAACAACCTACTTGTAGCAATGCATAATTAGTTTTACTTTTTAGAGTCAAAAGATAGGGATGTGGCCTAACAATTGCAATATTTGAAGAAAATCAACTTCTTGTGATAAAAGGTTATGTAATTTGGTTTAATGAATGCCACAGGTCACATCTAGCAGGAGGCAGCTCATTGATAAAATCTCTCTCATACTTTGCATTCCTGTTTCCTCTCACCACCTCTCCCAAAAAATCCTACCCAGAGGGCCTGATTCCTGCACTCTCTGTTTCTCTAAGGTATTTGTCTTTAATGATTCTTTCACTGCTTTGAACATTACTGTGCAAACCACCAGTTAATCCCATTTCCAGTTGTCCTATGAGTCCTCTCTCAAGTCCTGCTTCTGTTCTACTGTCCATTTACTTGTTTCGCTGCTCTGGTGAGACCTCACCTGGAGTACTGCGTACAGCTCTGGGGCCCCCAGCATCAGGATGACGTGGACCTGTTGGAGCAAGTCCACAAGAGGGCCACGAAGATGATCAGAGGGATGGAACACCTCTCCTGTGAAGACATGCTGAGAGAGTTGGGGTTGGTCAGCCTGGGGAAGAGAAGGCTCCAGGGAGACCTTATAGCAGCCTTCCAGTCCTTAAAGGGGGCCTACAGGAAAGATGGGGAGGGACTCTTTATCAGGGAGTGTAGCAATAGGATGAGGGGTAATGGTTTTAAACTGAAAGAGCATAGATTTAGATGAGATATTAGGAAGAAATTCTTTACTGTGAAGGTGATGGGACACTGGAACAGGTTGCCCAGAGAAGTCACAGATGCCCCATTCCTGGAGGTGTTCAAGGCTGGGCTGGATGGGGCTCTGAGCACCCTGGTCTAGTGGGAGGTGTCCCTGCCCATGGCAGGGGGGTGGGAACTAGATGATCTTTAAAGTCTCTTCCAGCTCTCAGCATTCTACGATTCTGTAGAAGATGTCTGTTTCCTTATCGGAACCCCTCACTTGGACTTGGCAGTGTAGGTAAGAAATTCTAGAGTTCTCTGTAGTTTCATTTTTCTTCTCCATAGTCTTGTTTTATCTGATCTGAGGATACCCATTTCAAATGCAAAAGAAGTCTAACTTCTGCTGAAATTTCTACTGTGTGTCTACACACCTGTCTGTCTTAAACTGGATGAAAGTGCTGAAGTGAGACAGTAACACTGAACTCAGAGGACATAAAATGCTACAAGTCAACCTTTTTCTTGCTTCTATAAACAAATCAACATCTTTTCCCTTCACCAGGTTCATTCAGCTATAAAATTTGTTTCCAAGTTGCTTTCAAAACTCCCCAAAAAGTTATTCTGCCTTCTGATTGCCAGCCCACTCCCACTGGCTGCCTTAGCTACTGGTGAGGCTCCTTCCGCAGAAGTGAGGGAACAGTGATAGCTGGCTTACTGCAGGAGGGTACAAGACTCAGATCAAGGATCTTTTTGTTCCTTTAGTACTTTTTTGGTTTAATAGGTTGAACTAGGGTAGTTTACCACAGACAATTCACCACAGCACGCAACTCTCCTGCAGGCAGCTTATAGCCAAGCAGTTATCGCCTACTGGGATCCTTCACGTGAACAATTTGGCATGTGTTTTCCATCATGGGTCTGCTTGCAACTAGCTCTGTAACTTGAGTCACGTTCATTACAGTTGCTTCATGAGAAAAACAGTGTGTAGTATGAATTTTTAGGTATTTACCCCAGTTGTCTTTGTAACAATCACATTATTCTGGAATATTCACTTACAGGCAGCCTATTCTGGGAAGGGAGAGAGGTTCAAGTTGCCTCCTGATTGCTATGCTTTTCGTTTGCTAAAAACCAATTATTTGATTAATTTGATGCATTATGACTTAGATATGGTAGATCTCCTAACAGCCAGCAAAATGAGGACTGCAGGATCCCTGGTAAATTATTTTGGATATGGATGCAAATGCACTGGACCAACTGCTCCAGAACTGCATTCCCTATCCCTCTTTCAGAGCTTATAAAATGAAACTTAATCTAGGGCTTTTCCTTGAACCAGTCCTATGAAGATTCATCACCTACAAATTTCATAGAGCACCTAAGACCAACCAAAAAACCTACTGTTTCTTGCCATTTTGGATCCTAAATAATTTGGTAGGACATTTTTGTTGGACAGTTTGCCACTTCAGCTGATTGCTGCTGAACCACACAGCTCGCTTACAACTTACCGGTTTTAACCTTGTAATATTTGTATATCAGGGCCATGAAATGCTGAGACATACCACATATTTAAATTGTAGCTACAACATCTACATGTCAGTTGTAAGTGTCTCAGTACATGCTAAGCTTTGGCATGCAAACCTGAAAATTAGATTTACCATGCAACTTTCAAATACTAATGTCACTCATCCCCTATTGCCAGTATCAGCCTAAGTAAAATGCTAATTTGCAATGTTCAAAGAAGTCTCAGAACATCCAGGGGAGAAACTCAGTGCTGTGATTCAGCCATGTGTATGTTTTTGGGGGTAATCCCAGCAGGTCTATTTTGTATCTTGCAGTGCAACAAACTGGAATCTGGAAAATAATTCCTCCTCATGATTTTACTGGAAAGTATGAGAAAGGCTTCTGTAAAAAACTAGGACTACATTAAATAAGAGTTCAAAACTAAAATTCAGGTAGCACAAGAACCACACCTGCAGTCGTTATAGATGGCAAAAGAGGAGTGCTCACCGCTCGGAGAACAGAACAACTCTGACCAGCAGCGCCCTGACATGGCTTCACAGCCTCATTTGTGTGTGCATGTGCATTTCAAAAAGCACCATCAGGTGCCAAGGAGGGGGTAAGTCAGCTCTAGATGGCTGCCTTTATTCTTCTATCTTTATGTGCCTGGATGGCAGGCATCCCATGCCCATTGCTTTCTGAAAGTCTGATAAGGAAGGGATGGAGGAAAATAGGGATGTAGTGCTAAGCTATCTCTGCTAGTTTCAGTGTTTGGGGCAGGGGCAACTCGTGGTCCCAAGAGCACGGCAACCGGCACAGTTTAGAGTGTCCGTATGACTGAGCAAGAGAGCTACGGATACAGAGAAGCAGCGTCGCCTGCTGCAGTATCTCAGGATGGTGGTTACCAGGAGGGCAGCTCTTCCAGGGAGAAGACCTTATGGCCCAGCAGAAGAAATCACTCTTCAACAGTTAACAGTGGTCCAAATAATCAGCTCCAACAGCTACTCAGACCCGGAGAAGTCTGCCCACCCAGTGCCACACGTGGGTGTTTCCTCACGCCTGGGGCCACGCAGGGTTTCTGGGCAGGAGCTACAGGTGTGGNTGCTGCCTCACCAGCTCCATCTGGTGCTGCACACGATGTGAGCGGCAACCCCCCCTTTCTCTTCTCACTAATCTTTTCCAGTTTATAAAACTGACAAACAGAGGGTAATAGATGGCTTTTAAAGATATGCAGCTTATTTATCAGGAGGAATGGAGCTGGATACAGCAGCACAGGATTTTTTCCTTATCAAAACAGATGAAGAACTGAAAGATGGATGCTACCAGATACCACAATAAATTCCAGTTCCCATCAAACAAACTGTAACAAGCCATTAACATCCCCCCACTCCAATGGAGGGAGATCTTCCTGTTGGTCTGTGCTCCTGCACTGGGTTGACTTTTTTTCCTTGAACTGCTCCACATAGTTAAGAGAAACATACAATTTGTTGTTAAGCTTTATTTCCCTTGGTTCAGAAATAAGTCTTTCCGATAGCAATAAGCAAAAGGCATTTCCCCCCCCCTCACTCCTTTGACTTCTACATTCTCCTTCCCAGAAATGAGTTTATCAAATTTATAACATGCAATTAAGTATACCAGACCTAAGCACAGGACAAATCTTTAACAACTCTTCCAAAACTTGCTGGTGACCAAAGACTCTGAAGAGGCCTCCAAGTTGAGTTCCTTCATTTTGGTGGAACAAAGCAACAGTTTCCACTGTTTGGGAGAACAGAGCTCAACCAAAAGGCTTCAGACTAGTGCCATTTTTCCAGTAGCTTTTCAGCTATCACATCAGTGTCAGGGCAAGAATGTAATTTCCTCCAAGTGTTTTCAGCCACAGCTCTTCTCAGAAGATTCTCTTTGACATTGCTATCATAAGAGCTAGGACAACTGAGGTTTTAATCAGAACTTTATTATAGAATAATGTTAGAATATAGGTACACAGACTATTCCAGCTAATAACCAGCGTGAGTACAGAAAGAATCTGGACAGGCAAAACCCAGAAGAAAATAGATGAGATGGAAACACACAGGAGGAGCAGCACCAAAATGAAATGGGAATGGAATTCCGTCCAAAAAGAAGAGACATTTGTTTTCATAGCTTGGAGGAGTAAGAAGGAACCAGTCCACTGCAAGTTTTCACAGCCAGAGCCCTCAGATAATTGCATGAATACGGGTCAGCCTACACACTGAAGTATTACTGAACACACTACACTATCTGAAAGTGGAAAGACAACACTAAGCATTTTGTAGGCTATCTGTATGCTGGGGCAGGTGTGCACCCCATAGCCCTGCAATCCCCATACCTTGATTGTCCAGATTGGAGACTTACATGAAGAAGCTACAGCTCCCTTCTAGGCTGGGGCACCCAGGATTTCCCCCCTCTGCAAACCTAGCATATGGAGAGAAAGAAAAGGAAGAGAGAAAGTTTGGGACTGCATGCCTACATCTTGCCCCGCTATGTGAAGGCAGGCTAAAGCTAGGGAACAAACTCCATCCTGCTTGAAAACTGCTTCCTAAGCATAACCTTGTGAAGTAAAGCACTCAAAATAGCTATTAAAAACAAACCCACCCTCCTCACTTAGCAGCTCACGTCAAAGAAGCTTAAGCACATGCCTAAAGTTAAACAGATGTTTAGGTTTCTGCTCAAGTGGGACCTGTGCTGACTCTGCAGTATTGCAGATTTACAGGACTGACTAGCAGCAACTGCAGGCCCTTAATTCTGCTGGTACCTCTGCTCTACTGATATGTGCTGCTTGGTATGCATATACTGCAAACACTGACTCAGATGCCAGATTTCTGTAACATACACAAAGCCATAAAAGTACTTCTCAAACTTTAGCAATCTAGTTGATTCAAATAAAGCACGCACATTTCTTGAAGATTAAATATATATAATATATACACATTTGTGTGCTACATAGGTACAAAATGTTTTCATAACCTGATTATTAACCCAATGATCCTGAAACGCCACATTAAACCAACAGTGGGCAAGGATGAAAATGAAATTGAAAAATACAGAGTTAAGATTGATACAAGACACTCTCTTTTACTAAAGACATGCTAAAAAAGTATTGTATCCACAATGTCTAGAAATGACAGCGAGTTCTAAATACTTGAGTTTGATCTCTAAAATAGTCTTCAAAACTCTTTACCCTTTGCTAGCCTAAAGCTTCAGGTTATTCCAAATGGACGTTATCTGCTTTAGAGACAAACTCCATTGTGGGGGGAAGCTCTAGTTGCCAAGTACTTGGCAAGACAGATTTGCAATTAGGTACTTCCCTCTACCCTAGGGAACCTGGACTATAAAAAGAGAGCAGGAGACAGACCCAAATTTAACTAAATGAACTGCACCCACTCCAAAAGCAATATGCCAAGTTTCAAAATATTCTGGCTTGCAATAAAGCTTTAAAGATAAGTTTCCAACAGCCATCTCAACAGCCTGCTCAATACACCCATGCGCGCTAGGATTTCATACAGAAATATAGCTTAGAGTGAGGCTTGGGTAATGCAGTTTTTGCCAGAATTAGTACAAATATAGAGAACATGCTCATGCATTGTCTATAAAACTCAGTCCATTAATTACAGTTGGCAAGCAACATGTATAGGAGACAAGGGTGGTTGTGAAATAGATTGCAAGACCTGCCGGTTAAAGATAAAAGTCTATGCCAGAGGTACATAAGCAGTCTGTGAACAAATGAGCATATCCCTGCAAAAAGTTATTGACTACAAAGACAAACTGGCACAGAGATCCTTCTCTAGTGCTCCAGACACACAGCAACTGACTTGCTAATTTAGTTACACTGAAAATACCTTGATTACATTTTCTTTTCCAAAAAGCTGCAGATGCACATGTCACTTGGGAAGAAGTGGTAAGAGGGTCAAAAGATGCTCAAGTCCTGCCACACTTAAAAAAAAAAAAAACAAAAAAACAAAACAAAACAAAAACCCAAACCAGAAATTCTAGTCCTTCCTAGTTTCTAAAGCATACAGTGAAGCAGCAAGTTAAGTGATCCATTTAGGGGGAATCTATGGGAGAAAGCCAAAGCCTGCCTCTTAAATGGTTAAATGAATTTACTCCCTTCATGTGTGAGAGTTGCAGTGATATGTGTAGATTCTTCATTTTCTATCTGGTCATTTGCCAAAACGGACTGGTTTCCCCCAAAATTTAGCTGCACAAAATAAGATCATCCATCATAGGGATGAATGCACACACGTAAGTGCAGGCAATCTGCACAACGGGAATGCGCCCCAGATAGAAACAAATGCAATATGGAATACTTAAGTGTGTTGGGGAATGGTTTCACTTATAGTTAAAAAAAAACTCAACTTAAAAACTTTAATAATAATTAATCTGTTTACAAAATTCCTTCTATTAAATAAACAATATTTTAAAATCGGATCTAAAAATGATCAACAGCCCAGTCAGGCCCACGCAAAGGACCAAAGGGCTGCTCATATTTTCACACAGATTCCACCACGTTTTTTTACAGACAGTCCACAGTAGAGCACAAGGATGGGAGATCTGTAGCAGAAAGGATTAAAATCCTTTATAAAATTGCTGAATCTCTAGTAGCACAGAAACTCTATAATAACTTTTCCAAATCTGATTTTTCCATTAGCTTTCATAATAATAAACAGTGCTAGAAGTGTGTAAGATACTTCTCCTCATCCCTAGAGAGCCATAGTTTTTAAGTGATCTCTCAGATGGGGCAGTACTTGAGGCAACAGAATTCTCCAGCGTCAGGTTAACAGTCCTTTCAGAGAAACCAAAGAATTTACCCCAAAAGATATGGGCAGTACCTGACAACCTTCTAAATTTCATACATATATTTTAGCCTGGTTTTGTCATTATAAAACTGTACTACAAGAAAAGTTTACAAAGTGTCTTGCTTAGGGTGTTGATGATGTAGAAGTATGTAATTTCAAAACAAAAACAAGTTTATTTCATCTTTAAAGAATGTACTATTCTGATAACGACAATCTCCAAGTAAACTGAGGAACCACTGGGAACCACAGCAATGTGAAATACATTCTTCTCTGAAATACACAGGAACTGTTTATTTCTTCATGTGCTCAGACATGATCTGGATTTTCATTTAGGTATTACTGCAGTGAAGTGAAATGAGAGCTATATCATCCTGGTAAATTAATTATGGCCCACTTCCTCTCCATCTTTTTTGTATTTTGATTCTGATGCTACAGGACAAGCAGGCTGTTCCCCCTCTTCTATTTCTAGTTAATCTTTAGAAATGACCATCGTGCACCTCTGTTCAGAATTTGCTGATTTTTAGCAAGATTTTACTATATGTTCCTTTCAAAATAACAATTTTGCTTTTAGATAGTATTTGTTCATTTCCAACGAGGTGAAGCCCAGCCATTGCTGTGCTGCTGCAGGTCCTGGTTTAGGTAGGGTTGGCCTGTCTATGATACATGAGCACGACCTTGGCAGGTAAGCAGGGAGCTACCAAGGCTCAGATGGACTGTGCCAGGAGAGGTCCTGCCTTCTGGGGCAGAGCTGTTTAGGGCCAGCCAGTATTAAGGAATGAAGGAAGGGAACATGCATGCAACACCAGGTTTTAGCACAGCACAGGCTGCTCCTTAGCACCCACACCACTGACCTCACCCTCCGAGGCAGGATCCTACTCTGTCCTGCTTCTTGCTCGCCAGGCTCTCTCTCTCTTTTATTTTTTTTATTTTTTTTTTTTTAGGTTGCTCATGCCAGAATCAAGTAGGCAGAAACTGTCTTTTTGATTTCTAGCAGAGATCACAGCTGTCCTAACCCTACACATTAGAGATCAAGTATCCCCCAACTTTCACACTGGGACAGAAGTGAAAAGAAGTTTCCTCTTGTATTGTTTCCTCTTTTTTGGGGGGGAAACTAAGACTTGCTTAAGAGTTCTGTTTTCTCAAGTCTAACATATCTGACTATAGCTATTGAGCCCTGAAGAGCTCCAAATATTACCACAGGCTATAAAATACCTCTCAATAAATGTCAGCAAGGTTCAGACTTGCCTGGTAACACACCACAGGAAGAACACTGAAGAAACTGAGCGCCACCCCTGTTCTGGTCCCCACAAAAACAGGAAATTTGTTAAACAAAAGTCTGAGCTCATCCCAAGAAGCAATCAATGCCCCCAGTACACGGGAAAAGATATGACCTGGAAAGAGAGGTCAGGAAACACACTGGCAATCAGCTTAGTCATGCGCAGCCAGACACCTTGAGAAGTTTTGTTGCCCCTTGAGATGCATGAATAGCACAATCCTGCCCAAGACGAAGCTGATTTCCATTAGCTTCTGTAACACTTTGATGAAGCACAGGAGAATTCAACAGACACACCACAGCAGAGTTGGCAGGTACTGCTATGTGCCAGCTGTCTGGTACCTCCCAGCCAGAGCATTGTGTGTAATTCAGCAGTCAGTAGCAAGGATGTGCCCACTGAAGGCCAGTAAAAAAGCAGCAGGAGGAGCAGGACTGCTTGCTCCACCAGAGGACGTGAGCCAGGAGCTGAGGTGACCACAGTGCAGACAGCTCCCTCACCAACAAGACGCAATCTCATGGCACGTGAACCGGACAGGAAAAGCAGGGTGCTGGCACATTGGCAGTCCCAGATAAAGCAAAGGGGTAAACTGGGTCCAAGGTCTATGCAAAGGGTCCAGTCAGGATCAAAAGGAGATGAGGCTGGAGACAAGGCCACAACACAGATCCAAGACCCATCCAGGAGGCAGGGCCAGGGCTGGAGACAAGAACCCTTAGGAAGCTTGAGCTGAAGCACAGCCCCAGGCCATGGGCAGAGGCTGGTGGTCCACTCGGGGCCCTGACCTAGTGGTTCAAACCTTAACTGCCTTGTCTTCTCACAGGAGGAGATTACTATTGTAACCCTATTGCTTTTATCATCACGTTTCCAAAAAGAAAGACAGCTGCCTCAATACTTCTGTCTCTCTTTGAAGAGAACAGTTTTTAAAACAGCTGTTAGGGTAATTTAAGATCATGCTGTCAAATAAATTGACCATGCAATTTTTGAGGTTTACTTCATTTATACCTTTTAAAGCCAGCCTCAGGGACCCCAGAGTTGCTGCTCAAGTGAGTATTTCATTGCTTTAACTTAGTATTGAAAGCATATTACTGTCATCTTTCAGCCTCTATTTGTGCCTTTCATACAAGCTGCTTCCTGCCACATCACACTCATTCATTTCTGGTTTTCTGTNCTGTTACGTAACACTCCCCCCCCTTTCCCTGCTAACAGGCACAGGAATTCAGGATCGAGCGGCCGCAGCTGAGCGAGCAGACTTGGCAAGCTCAGATTTTACTTCCTGCGAAACTGGAATGCGGAGCAGCTCGCTGGGCTTTGGAGTTTGTACAATAATTATTCCACTAAAGAGTTAGTATGGGAAAGGAAAATAAGGCAGGCGTTGAAGCAAACCTACTGCCGGGTCTGCAGAGCAGGACTCAGCTGAAATCAAGTATTTTAAATTAGGTCAGCACACCATATTGCAAGTATTGAGTAAGTGGCTACTGTGCTCGAATCGCCTGGGGGTTACTGGGCTGCAGCAGAGCGTAGAAAAGCAGGGCTCCAACCAAAGGTGACTCTGAAGAGTCACTCTGCCCCGTTCCTGCTCTTCTCCTAACTCCTGTCCCAGCTTCTGCATGCCCCAAATATTTTTAAGCCACTTCATTTCTGTCCTGGTGGCCGCTCTGAGCAATGAAAGGAGAGTGAGTTTGCTTTTGGGAGTGCTGGATCTACAGATCTTGTCTTGTTCTCAGGCTCTGGTGCCAAGCGCCCCAAAGGCTTCCAGTCATAGAATCGTTTTGGTTGATAATATTAAAGGTCTCTTCCAAGTCTGGTCATTACCAGGAGATGTTACTGCAGGACAGGCTGCTCAGCCCTAGTCCTGAGTTAGGATAGGCCCACTGGCCTGGGCATGGTACCTGCTCTCTCCTGACACCCAGGAGCACTGTGGAAACGAAGCATGCTAGGCAAAGAGAGAGACTTTATAAAGGATTCAACATGCTAAATTCAGATACACTAAGTATTTGCAAATCCCCTGCCACTGAAAGAATTGGACTGAACTACTGCACCAAAACATGAACTGCTACTTTTCCCAGTGGAGATGTAGAAACACACGTCCTCTCCCACACCCCAAGCCACACGGTTCAGTTTTTGCATGACAGCTTGAGTATAACAGAGATAATAGGTTTCATACTGGCCACTTCAGGTGGTGTTATCTCCACCCTGGGGAACTCTGGAAGGGGGAGGCTAATTGGATAATTTTGAACAATTTTTACAAGCAAAATTGCAAGAACAGTAAGTTCTTGTAAGTTTAGCTGGTACAGGAGGCAGAACAGAAGCGTTAAACCCACACAAACCTCCCTTCAAAGGGAGTTCCTGCACTGCTGGTGGCAGAATCCACACATCTGCTGTTCCCAGGAGACCAGACCTCCCGAATCCCACTGCACTGCAAATTTCATCCCATCTCATACCCAAGTGAGTGTTCAAGTTACCACCAGTGTCACTTGTCACAAACTGTTATGTAGTAGCACGCATTAGTCACCCTCTTCATTTCTGCCTCTCCAAGCAGAGGTGACTTTCCCTAAGAGTTAGAATCCAAACCAGCTATTCATAACTGAAATGTTTGTAGCAGAATCAAGGTGTGATCATTTCTTCACAGTCTGAGGGTTTCACCTCTTTGTGACACTCAGCAGGTTACTGGTAAATGTAGAGATGGTGATTGACAATTAACATTCTTATATTCCTCCATTTCTTAAAGGAGTTACCCATTGCTGTAAGCAAAATGTAGCACACTGACCCTTGTAGCTCGCATCCATTCCTCTCCTGCTTCCCTCTAACTCGGCACAGGAGCCACCACGTTAGGACTCCTACAGACTGAGCTCTTCCCAGTGCTAAGGTGGTGGGAAGAGAAATACAAGCTCCTCTGCCCACTACTCCCCACGTTTTATTAATTTAAAAAGCCCTAAGAAATAACCAGACATGTTGGTTATGCTAAAGTTTGAAATTAAATTCCCTGAGATTTTTCATAGATCTGTTTTTCTTTGTGTTTTAGGAAGTTCTTTTTGCAAGGGACTGAAGTAACTTCAACTATATTCTCCAGAATTCAGGATTTTATCTATTTTTTCCTCCTGAATTAGGAATATAAATACATCACCAGTTAATGATACGATCTAGCAACAGTTAAATAGCCCTCGTTCCCCTGAAGATAATGGGATTGCTCACATGAGAACATTTTGAAGCATAGCAGATTTTCTTTAAGCATTTCTTTTGGCTTAAAATATTTAGAATAAGATCTCCCAGTTTTCCAGCAACACAGCTGTTACACGTCTGGCTTTAAACCCAAATCTGTTTGTACCATACTAAGATTCCCAGTGAATAGCTGCAAAACCTCAAGGCTGATTTTCCTTAGCATTGACAATTTATCCCTTAATCAAGGAAATCTTTCAATGAACTACTTCAGTTAAATTTCCTTAATTTCATTTTATAGCATTCCTTTGAGGATGCATTCTGTCAAATAGATATTTGATAAGATTAGGGATAGCTCAAGTCCCCAGTCCAAAACCTGGAAGTGAGAAGTTTTGGTCTATGTCTGAGTGGGAAGTTTTCATTTCAGGAAAAAAAAAAAAACAAAACTGATTTATCAAAGATTACTCATAGGGAAGAAGGGAAGAGCTAAAAAAAAAAAAAAAACAAAAAAAAACCCAAAAAAACCCAAAGAACACCCCATTCCCCTCCCCCCCAATTCAAAGGCAACTTTGACAGGTGAAAATGGGTGTGTCTAAGTTGGAAGGTACAGTTTGGGTCCAACATTATACGCACTTCAAGATTTTAGTTAACTTATTTAAACAATTAAAATATATACTTTCATTGACTGAATTTCTTTTATTTTTCTAATCATCAGCATCCCAAAATATGAAATTCTAAATGAAATTAAGTCTTGTACCTACTGTCTCACAGATAGAGAAAAATCAAAGAGGGAGATTTTTACTTCTCCAGACATTTTCTTGTGCTTCTGAGCTGGAATCAAATAGATTTTCTGAGTTTACCAAGCCTATTTATTTCTTTGAGATACCAATGAAAAGGAGGAAAAAACAAACTGCCTCAGTATCCTGCTTCCATGTGCGTGCAGGCTAAATCAAATTTATCCAACAACCTCCTGACTGGGTGGAGGCAGTGGGAAATACTTGGCCATACTAAATTTTTGTTCCTGACAACAGTTGTCCTGACGGAAAGTGACATTATACTGCAGAGAAATTTTGGGTGTTTTTGCGTAGGAAAAAGCCCACAGAAATTTAAAATGTTTCCATACTTGGTGTTTATAAATCTAAACCAAATAACAACAACAAAAAAAATTTAGATATTAAAAACAAAGATGCGGGTGTGTAAGCCTTTGAATATCTTATTGGTAACTGAGACAGTCACAGAACAGGCTTTTATTCCTAATTTAAATTTACCAATCATTTAGAGTTAGTTTTTAAAGCACAGAATATTCGCCTATGCTTTTATTAAAAAAAAAAAACTAAAACAAAACCAAAAAAACAAGAAAAAACAAACAACATCCAGGCCATAGAAGAAGCATGCAGAGATATTGAGACCAGAACGGAAGCTCCACAGATTTGCCAGGTCTTTCACTAGTGTAATTAAAACCATTTTGATCTACATTAAATAAGATACCAGCATACATTGGGGAACCCATTTTTGCCCACTTCTACATGCTAGCAGCTCCCATGGGAGGAACAGTCTCTGTTTCCCTATTCCCCTCACAGTGACTAGGCTACTTTACCCCACCTACGGGACGTATATAACACAGGCACATTCATCACAGAAGCCTCATCTCTCTGAAGGTGTCACATACAACCAGAAGACCTCAGAGATGCAAAAAGCCAGGCCCACCGCCGAACTCTACTCCACAGTGTCTCACCTCCAGGCTCAGGCCACTGACCCTGCAGTTCAGTCCAGGTTTTTGGGCAAGGTACAGTCTCCCATATGCAAGCCACCACCTCTTAGATGATAAAGGGGAGTCATAAAAAAAATTCACTGAATTTTCTGAATCTTTCTCTGAACAAGACATTCAGAGTTTGAACATGGCAGAGCACATAGCAATCCAACCATCACAAAGCAGTATTGCCTGACAGTACATTTTCAATCTGAAGCACAAAGCAACAACACAGTCTTTCAGCTATCAGTTCCTGGCTTTGTGGAGCAACGCCAACTCCAACATTGACTCACTTGTGCCTTCTGCTGTTGCTCCTATTAATGTATTTCTGTAACTGCGCAGTTCCATAATTCAGAAGTTCCTCTTTGCAATTTCTGTACTACATACAAGGCAACAGCCTCCTGGCAAGCTGGCGTGACTAATCTCTTAATTTCTTTGCTCTGAGACACTTTGCAGAATAGACTGAGCTATTTGTGGTCCCCAACAACAGCTCAGTTTCAAGTTAAAACTTAAATAAAGTAGGAATTGAAGGATAATATCTACGTCCTAGGGAGAAATGTCGTATACCCTTATGGCCAGAATATAGCACATGACTTTCAGTGAGTTTCCTCAAATAACTCTTAGGATCACTTAAAAAAAATAATATTAATATATGGTATGCGTAATTGTAGGTTTCACTTCATTTACCTTCTAGATTATCATAGTAATCTGCAGACTTCAAACACTTGAGATGCAACGCCTGAAGGATGCAGTGATAATAGAATCATAGAATAGTTTGGGTTGGAAGGGACCTTTAATGGTTAACTAGTCCAACCCCCCTGCAATGAGCAGGGACAGCTTCAACTAGACCAGGGTGCTCAGAGCCCCATCCAACCTGACCTTGGATGTTTCCAGGAATGGGGCACCTACCACCTTTCTGGGCAATCTGTGCCAGTGTTTCATCACCCTCATTGTAAGAAGTTTCTTCCTTGTATCTAGTCTAAATCTTCCCTCTTTTAGTTTAAAGCCATTGTCCCATCACAACGGGCCCTGCCAAAAAGTTTGTCCCAGTCTTTCCTGTAGGCCCACTTTAAGTATTGAAAGGCTGCAATAATACCTTTCCTCCAGAAACACACTTGGTTTAAGAGGACCCCTCCTGCAGAGATGCATCCACTATACTCCTCCTCCCCCTTTCTCTGACACAGGCACAGCTTCTTTTTTGACCTCTCTGCAAAGTAAACCACTGAAACAAAGGAGCCCCCCACTGTTTTAGAAACTTTGGTGCATCACTTCGGAGATGCAGATCAGCACACAAGTGCACCAACAATTGCAAGAGCGCAACCAAAGAGGTAGTGAACTATAAGATGAGCAGAGGGGGGATGAAGGGACTAGGGCATGGTAGAGCCAGGATTTTTTTTTCTGATTGGTTTTGCTAGAAGATTAAAAGTATCAAGCTATACTTTAAAGTTCATTTAATCCAAAATCATTGATAACACACAGCCACAGAAAAGGGCACATCGAAACCCCAGCCTATACATATATAGAGCACATATATCCACCACAGTCCTACAGTCCTATTTGTCATTTTTTTTTTTTAAATACAGATTATGTCTTCTGCTCTACTCAATGCTTTTGAAGTTATTATGTTTTTGTGGAAATTTTTGTTTTGTTGGTACTATGACTGCAACTGTGTTGGTGCTGAAGTTCAGACCAGAAATAGCAGATCAACAGTTCAACTTTTGGATAACATAACAACATTGCTAAGGTGGGTTAAAAGCAGCTCACTTTCCCATCCATCCTCACCTTTGAAAAATATAGCAAAGCAGTTCTACCTAGATTAAAAAGTAAGGATTTCCACATAAAAGTAAACATGCAAGAAGTTTCTCCACTAGCATGCCTTTTTCCTGTTTGTTTCAGGCTTTCCCTTCTCCACACTTCCCCAGTAGCGGTGATTTCTTTCAATTTTAAAAAAAGAAATGCATACTGCTTCAATTCCAAATGGAGAACATAGGTTTTAGTATGCCACTTTGTTTTTGCAATTTTTTGTCAAAACATATTGTGTGCCCATCAAATATTTGCATTCGTGTTCAGTGGAACACTGGGTGCTGAGCACTAATAGAAGACAGGAATCTACGCTGTCCAAATAGTTTATTTATAGTGAATATTCTAGAATTTGCCTCATCAAATAGTATTCGCTGGAGCAAATCTAGATTAAAGTCATTTGGCTGATGTTATTCTTCCCACTATTTCATTCAAGTCAGCAGATGAAGATGCTCTCTTGAGAATTCCTCAGCTTTGCAGAAATTCTGACGCTATTGTCTGGCACTTTGAGTGTTACAATCAAATGGGTCCCAGCCGTTCGTTCACCCGTCCAACATGTTCTTTTACTAAGCTCAACACACCCTTCAGTTAAACAACCAATACTTTTCTCCTTGCATTAATTAGTAGGCCTTGCTTTTTAGTCAGGTCTCCTACAGTAAGGAATTTTTAGTGACTGTGCTGTTTGTACATCTCTCACTTGCTTACCCCCCCCAAAACCGCTTTTGACCTTTTCTATCAAGTGTGCTAAAGGGCAGAAATCTCTAAGATTTGTTAATAGCTAGCCCACAGATACGCGAGAGACCCAAATTTGTTGCCCACAAGGGGACCATCTGTAGCGTGTATACAAGTACGCTATAAGACAGCAAGAAATCCTCCCATGAGGGGAAACCTGCGAGCAGAAGGCGTGCAGCATTACATCAGTGCCCAGCTAGATTTCCACACCCACAACCTCAACTCTTTGAGAACACTTACAGGTATAAGGCACATTCATGCTTTAAAATCTGCTGAAGTAGAGCCATATAGTACATAGTCCTGGCAAACTCCCAAGCCCTTGAAACACATTAACAGAATTGCACAATCTTGCTGTTCGCTTTCTTTCCTGTCGTCAGTTTTCAGTTTTTCCTCCTAATTTTTCAAATATTGTAAGTTTGCTACTACTGCTTGCGTCTCTTTTCCTACTAAAAAGGCATTTTACTTTGCCATTGTATTTCACACGGCTTTAGCCCTGGATTTGCCTTTCATATAAACAGTGTCACTGGTTAAAGATTGCCATTTAATCATGATTGATTGTTCTGCAGACATCTGGACATGAAAGATCCTGTGCAATCTGCTGCATCAGCAGTGTTTTCTGTATTAGACACAAACTGCTAACGCTTTGAATTTTCTTTCGTTGAAGAGTTTTAAATAGATAATTCTGTGAAGTGCATTATACATTTCCATCTTTTTACATTGCTCATTTGAACTGCACTGCTTTCTGCTGTATTCCTTCATAAATGGCACGGTTTACAACCGAAAATACTGAAATTGCCTTTATCTTTTATTCTCCAACCCCTTGCATTACTTGGTTCTATTTTCAGTTAACACAAGCTTATTGTAGCCAGCAGCACTGGCTGTTGCTATGTTTTTGTACCCCTTATGTTTGTTTCCATTTGTACTGCTCCTTTTTCAGTTATTTGACATGGTTTTGGTTGCTTCATCTATGGTTAATCTCTTTATTGCCTAATTTGCTTAGGTATCATTTGGACTCGAATCATCTGATCACATATCTGGAATACTTCCAGGCTTTTAAAACAATATTACAGGAGGTTATGCTTAGAGTTAGATGGCAGTCTAGCTCTTAGCTAGCTTCATTTCCCTGTTGGGTGACCGCAAGACTTTTTAGGAGTGTAGCATACACCACATTTTTTATGGACATATCAATAGTCTTTTTGGTCTTCAACTGAAAAGAAGTTAATATCCTATTACTCCTTGTGACGTGCAGACAGGCGGAACTTCAGGATGGAGCCTTTGTAAAATAAAATGAGCAGCCAGCATTTTATTTCACGGTTCTAGCTTTAGGTGGCTTGCAACTTGGACTCTGGTCGGTTTTCTGACCTTGCCTGCAGAACACGGATCCTTTCTTGGACTAAGTCACTTCCACTAGTTCCAGTGCTTACTATGGAGTCTTGTGTCCAAGTCCCTTTGGAGCAGGGCATTTTCACAACAAGAAAGAAATTAATGTCTCTATACTTGTGAGGAATGTCTTAGTACAATACGCACCTACTTCCTATAGTTGCTTTGAGCAAGGTGGGACAAAAATATGAAAATTAGAAAGTAGAAGTTGATCTTGTTCCCATGACCACTCCCACCAGAGCCAAAGAAATGACCCACATAAATGCTCACCATCAGAACTACAGATTACACAATCAGAACCCTAAAAATAGCAGCAAAACTTACAGAGACATAGTACTATTTTCAAGCCTGCAGCCAGACAGTTCAGCCTTCAAGATTTCAGCCCAAATTGCTTTTTTATACACAGACCATCTGAAAATATTGCTGAGTGTCTGTTTTAATCTCTCTCCAACACAACTCAACCTTTTTCATGTGACATTTTCTACCGTAAGTAACCCTCCATTCCGCTAAGGTGCACCATAGCCTTACAGTTGCTAAATCTTGAGATACACTAGACAGAAGACGACAAAGTAGAAGATGCAGGTTAACCTTCGGTTGAACAATCATTGCCTAATCTGTTCATCAGGGGTGCTTTCTGAACCCCATTGGTAATATTTACCACTTTCCCATCCCATTTGTAAATTACACTGGATATGGGGTGTTAACATCTACGGCACTGAGACTTAATCAAATAATTCTGCTCTTTCCCACATATTAAGAAGTGTCCAAGCTATAATTACACTTTACAAGTGCATAAATTTCCTTATGCAGGACTGCTACATTGTGAGAGAGTAATTCGTACTTTCTAACTCTTTTTTAGTCTTTTTTTTTTTTTTAAAGGAGCGTTGTGAATTGTACACAACATGACTGAGCAAGCCACGAAAACAGGCACTCCCACCTCTGCAAGATCAGGGAGACTGAAAACGCGCGCACTGGCTTTGACAATTTACTCTCAATATTCATGTTGCGTTGTCTTATGTATATTCTCTAATATTACCTTTTGAAATTATATCTTTTCTGTTCTGGACATATTCTGTTCAGTAAAATACAAGCATGCACAGAGAACATTTTTGGGCAACAGACTGCAAGCTTTTCCTTCCAGAACATTCCCTCTCCTCCCTGTGTTTCTAAGTACTTTCTTATCAGGGATTCAGAACTTGCTGATTACAAGTTGCTGTACAGAAACAAAATATCTAGTCAAATCCCACAAATGGCAACATCCTTTCTAATTAAATATTTATTTAGTGGTAAAGTTCATCTATGGAGTGTTTATAATATATCTCATAATTTTCTAAGTAGTATGCTTTCTATCAAATTTTTATAGGGAAAACCTACTTTGCCAGAAAAATAAAAGTTACTTCTTTTTTACTGGTGAAAGATCACAATGGAAATCCTGCTATTAAAAAAACCCTCATAAACACTATCAAAGAATCATACCAAATAAGGTTTGTAAGGATCTTTTATTTAAATAAGTAACAAACTATTTATACTTTTACAAGAGTCTGTCCTATTTTAGTAAATATTTGGCAAACTTATTTGATTAAGAGAGCAACCTGACCCTCATTTAACATGATTATTTGCCATAACTTCATCTTCCTTCATTTCAGTTTAACTACACAAATAATTTTTTGACATCTTTAGGCTAAGTAATACTTTTCCATAGCTTGGGTAAGACTGTATTTGCTGAGATAAGTGACCAGGGATCTTTGAAAAAACTTATAGAGACATCTTAAAGCTGAAATGACTCTCAGCATCTTAGTGCTAAGTGCTACACGGAGAACAGCATGGTCACTTCTTGTTTGATCACTAGATGCATGTTTGATTCCCATACCAAGGCTTGCTTTAGATGCTATTTTTTGATCTCTGAAAGCTCTTTAGAAGCTGTGATTTCTGTTCTCTGCTCAGACATTGAAGAACACCTTGTCCCCATGGCATGCTACCTAATGTAGTACTTCAAAGTGACTTGTACATACCAAAATCAAAGGAGACTTTGGCACTAATGTCGCAGAGGTGCAAGGCAATGAAGCACCATCATGCATCCTGCAGCCGTCCGCACGCTGTCTTCTGGGATTTACCAGTCAGCAGTACCTGAGCGTACTGTACGCCTCAGACAGCAGCAGCTGTGTGCAGCGTTTATGGATCAACTCCAGCTCCTACCATGCAGCATCATTTTACTCTCTGATATCAGGCATAGCTAATGCACCACCCTAGCCATTAACGTTTTTAGCTTGACTTTTCTAGAAGAATTTTAAACCAGTTTCTATAGTACACTTTGTAAAAATGGAAACTCAATTACTCATTCTTTGCACACATGAAGATACTTGTTTCAGCAAGAACACTGGATGCATGAGACATGCAGGGTTAGCTTTACAGTTGATTTTTGGATGGCTTGTAATGTCAAATAACTTCAGATAAGTAAAACTGCTAATAAACATTAAGCCCTCCACACATGGCACATATAGAAGAACTTGTTCAGAGACTATTAAACTCCAACAAGAGCCTAAGCCGGTCCATCAGATGAAATGCATTTCATTGCATTTCATGCTAGTAGGATACTAATGTGGCTTCTTTTTCAGGGTGTACAGTGGCAACCATATTAAAATTAATTTCATAAAACCGTGCCGTGGTTGATTCACATTACAAATAAGGCGTAGTTGAGAAACTCTACTACACCACAGTTCACATAGACAAGCTTTAGCGTTATCAGGATCCAGTTGCAATGGATTGGAGCTGCTCTGCGATTATTTATGAATATGTTTACACAGTTACTGGGGTGTTTATTTTATAAATAGATGAGGGGAGAGCAGGGTATGGTCTTCTCTGCAAACACTTGAATGCCAATAAAATAGTTACAGCTGATGGTCCATGCATATTGGAGGTCAAAAGGATTAGAGTAACTTGGATCGGACTTTCTCGAAGGAAGAAACAAACAAAGGAACATTTGGAAATAAGGCAAAGGAACAGACTAACACATGACCCTGTTTGGATGTCTATGGAAGTTAGGTCTACCATGCTACAATAGACTTAGAAGCCATCAGATAAATAACAGTGTATGGAAAATTCAATAACCAGTCATCTCCACATCCCTATTACTTTCCTCCTGCTGACAAATTGAACTACTGGGTTTTACAAAGCCTGCTTAGGAAACTCAATACAACTTCCAGAAAGAGAGATTATATTTTCAGGACTCATTCAGGTTGCAGCAATCAGGCTCTTGTCAGTCTCTGTTCATAATTTCATCTCCAGGGAGGTGAAAGGACAATGCCTTAAAAGCTGTGCTCAGTAATCAGGTAGCATTTGTGGTATTTCATATTTTTTGTGGACGTATTCTAGTCAGATCAGAATACAGCTATGGCCTCAGAGCATGTTAGGTCCTTAGGAGATCCAAGGCTGTTTTGAATCTCAATATCTTGCATGAATTCCATACCACATGCTCTTCATAGTTACAGTTAATGACAGGACGACTTTTCATTCACTGGTTTTGACTAAGCCAGATGCTTAAATGGCAAACCAAAAGCTGTAGAGAGCTGTGCTTCTGATTCTCCTGCCAAACGTGGGAGCTGTACAGACTGGGGTTTGGGCAGTGGTTTTACAGTTGCCTTATGCTAACCCATGTGTGGGCTGATTTTACATTCTCCTCTTCCTTTACCAGTAGCAATGACAGTGCAACCATGAGACAAATCAGAGAGATTATTTGGCCAAAAATTAACTTTTTCCTCCCCTTCCTTCTGCTCCAAAAGTTTAGTTTTCATTTGTGTGTGTGCCTGTGGTCTGGTTGCATGTGAACAGTCCTGGTGCAAGGGCAAGAACTAGTACAAGGGCAGGTTTGCCCCAGTTGCAGCAGCTGAGTCTTTCATCTGATGAAAGCATCAGTGTTGCCATGACCCGAGCTCCAGAGGTACTGGAGACTGTGTTGTTTTCATCAACCGTTGACTTCCAAGAGGTGAGGAAGAGAGATCTTTAGACTACGAAATCATGCCAACACCGTTATTTTTCCTTACGGAAACTGGGGGAGATTCTTTAGAGTAATCCTGTTTCTTTCTTGCAGAGAAGGTACAACGTGTAGAAGCACATACTCATTTAGCTGTGGAGGGAAGCAGCCTCACTGGGTACATACAAATGTCCATTTTATCATATTGAAAGCTCCTGAAATAGGAGGTGAGACGTGGAAGGTGAAATTCTCCTCAAACCCTGAGCTGGTCTAATCCAGAGGGTATAAACAATTGCTCTGCAAAAGGCTTTGTCAGAAGTAAAGAAAGTTGGTTTAAACAACACTTCTCTCCAATAATGTGGACTAATAAGATGGAGAAAGCAAATTGAAATTCATAATGGACATTAGCCATCTTCACTGAATAGGCTATTTGTCTCTTGTTGCTTGGGTCTAGCAAAACCTTTTGTAGTTTCGGTTCTTTCTGGATACCCTACTAATTGTTGTGAAGAGGACTATTTATCAGGACATTACTCCAAACTATTGTTGCCATCTATAAATATTTGTACATATTACCAGAGCTCTGAATATGTAAATTTCTGACAACTGAAATAAATCAAGCCATTTAAATACAAAGACTCAAAAGTCAACCATAGCAGCTGAAGAAAATATGAACACTCGCCCCTGCCCCCAGCAGAGACTTGAAAGGAAAATGTACTTGTTTCTGAAAATGAGCTTGTCATTAATTTAGTGAAGTCTTCCAATCCAGCACAGAAAAAGCATGCAAAGAGACTAAGTTGTCAGTGGACATCTTCAGCACTAGGGAGAAAGGTCTTATAAGATCAGCAGCATGTGGAAAGAAAACAAGAGTCTGAAGCAAGTAGATGTCACAGCTAATAAGCAGAGAAGGAGCACAGTTCCTGCTGAAAGAACAAGGTGGCTGCTGCTCCTCTGCCCCCGTAGCTGCCAGAATCATCAGAATAACCTCCAAAGGTTCAAAATATAGATATCTCTAATGATGACTGATGACATTATTCTAACAAGGATTTCATGAGCTGCTAGTCACAGGCAACTTATGAAATGGGACCTCCATACCATAGGTCTGAAATAACGTTACCGATACCGGGGCGGGGGGGGGGGAAATCGAAGCATGAGGCACAATGTTTTAAAGAGTGAATATTGAAGGAGAATTAAAGCACCAGACCAGTCCCTTTTTAGCTTTCTTGGCCACAAAATGAAAAAAAAACACCAACCAAAAACCCCTACTTTGGACTGCACTAAAAGTAGTATCCATTTTAGAACGTTTATGATTCTTTAAATTAATCTTAAACTACCTACAGACAAACTGGACAGAAGTTTTCCTGGCACTTGGCCCAAATTTCAAAATGAATTATATTTTTGCATATATATGTGTGTGTGTGTATATACACACACACACTCTCTATTAAACCAACACATGAAAATATTGAAGTACTGCTACTGCATTTTGCGGTACTTTGCACCACTGCTGGAGAAGCACAAGTTTATTAAGAATTTTAAGTTTACTGACAAAATACTCATACTTGAGAGCTGGTTAGGCATAAAGCTAAATCCTATGCCAACAGGTAGTAACAGCCACTCTCTAACATTAGCATGAGTTACATATCTGTACTTTTATTACCCAGAGAGATGATTTCAGCATGCTAAAAAGAGCAAGTCTATAAAGCAATTGTAATCCATTTGCTAATATTCCTGTTCTTTCCAAATACAGTGATCCACAGGCTCGAGTGTGCTTTATTACAACGTGAAATTCTGGTTTCTTTTAATGTCACAGAACTCCTTTGAACCCTTTTTGGACTCCAGTTTTCACACAATAAGAGAGTGTTTCTTCAAAGCAGACCTTCAGGATTTGTCTTCGATACTTCAGTCCTCCAGGTGGGGTTTTTTATGGGTTTTTTTTTTTTTTTTTCTTCCTGGTTTGGGGTTTTTTTTTGGTGTTTAGTTTTAGGGATTTTTTTGGTGGTTTGTTTTGATTTGATTTTCTTTTGGGTGGTGGTGGGTTTGGTTTCTATTTTATTTTTACTTTTTAAAAAAGTAAAAGTACCAGTATTCTGGTACTTACTAGGATGATTTTATAGATTCTACAAAACTTATTAACTGCGCTGCACAGTTTTAGCACCTTCTACAGCATGTTATTTATGTACATCCACAGGTGACTAGGACAGATGTGATGTATTACCTGATTCAGTGCCCACTGAGGTCAGCTGGAACATTTCCACTGACTTTAGAAAGCTTTGCACAAGGCTATTAAAGGAGGCTTTCAACGGGAGAAGTGTTGCACTCTGTCACTTCTCATTAGCATTAGCAATGTTAAACTACGAACCTGGTAACATTTTGGACATCTCAGTACAGAGGAGGAGAGCAGAGAAGATGCAGTACCATGTATCATAACCCCGCGTTCAGAGCTTGCTTCTGCTTTTGAAGACAATTTTTTCTTCCTCTTAGAATGAAGGCAGAAAGTGTCCCTTATTTTTTAATTTCTCCTCAATGAAGTCCGCTGGTCTCATACTGTCAAATATTCTCTTTCCCAGGAAACTTTCAAAGTCAATTTAAGCAAACATCAGATTGCCCAAGAGAGCTGCCTTGCACACATGAAAGTCTGTCCTTGCCCCGCAGAGCTTTACAGTCAGGGGGCAGCGGTGGCACTCTTCTCTGCGCTGTTTAAAGCTCATTGTAGCCCTCCTGAGTGCACAGCCTTCGTACTTATGCATGTCTTGTTTATAAATAACGTTTCAGTTAAGATCCCAGACAAAAAAAAAAAAACAGGCCTATAAATAAAGATACAATAAAACTACACAGGAGAGTACTGAATAAAGAAGGGAACAGTAACATGCAACCGGGACCAACTTTTCAAGCACTATGCAACATCCATAAGGAACCGAGAGCCTCCAGCAACTATCAGTTTCAAGCCATTGATAAGTCCTTCTTTTCCTGTTCACTTCAAATTAAACTTCTGGATAATTATTCGTGCTAGAATACACACGAGATACAAATGATTATTTACACAACGTTTGCACTTTCCTGCAAACTCTACATCATCGTATGTATTACGCCCAACCCCTCACTGTCAGTCGCACTCCTGAGACCCAGGCAGCAGCAAGCTGGCTCGTTAAGAGCCTTTTCCAGTGCAAGTGAGCTAATTACAATGAAGCACTGACAGAGTGCCTCCACATAAGAAGGAAACATGCTGTGGTAAGAGAGAAAGGGAAAGAATGTCAGGGTGGAAGGTGACTCAATAGCTTGTGCATTCCCAGGCCTCACTTCAGTTAGAACATTTTTGCTTTGACAGGCTCCTTTGAGATATCGTAGAGTTTAAGTTTTTAACTTTTTAAAATTTTAGTAGTTTTTCAAAATTCTAGGATACAACTGGAGGCGCCTGTGCAGCATTCTGGGCACATATCCCATAGAATTAAGATTTACAGCATGAACATATCCATCTCAGCCCACACCCTCCAACAGGCTATGTGGAGAAGGGAGAAGATGGTCTTTGCAGGGTGCCCAGGGAGCTAACATGTCCAGCATCTGGCAGGCTCTTGGAGCAGTGTGTTCCCAAAGAGAGTGCTTCACATGGAGTAGGAAAAGGCCCCACCAGCAGCTCCCTCCCACTTATCTGGGGGAACTCCAGCTGAAACACCTCTGCTGAACTCCAGGGAGGCAGCACTTTCTCTGCAAACGGTGTCCCAAGCCACTTGAAGTTTTACAACCTGAATATGTACTAGGTTACTGTACTTGCCTATTTAACTATAGTATAAACAGCTAAAAGTATATATTATCCATGTAGAAATTCCTAGGAAGACTGCAATGGCTAATTGAGGAATGGCTCATACATGTCCCAGAAAGCTCTGTGCCAGCCACCAAGCTGTGCACTCCTGCACTAGCCCCAGGCAGAGTGACAGAGCTGCACCAGGTTAGATGCTTTCAGTGGCCCAATCTCAGCGTGGCAGAGACCTGGACTGTAGCAGTCAAGTTCA
>VZSZ01004502.1:309301-389822 GCA_013398815.1 Ibidorhyncha struthersii | reverse complement strand
CGGGGGGGGGAAGAGACACTGCATATTTGTACTAGCACCTCTTTTTCGAGGGGTCAGGGTGGAGCAAAGCAAGCAGCTGACAGGCGTCAGCGAACTCCACTAAGCTTGTCCCTTTTTCTCCTGCCCACCTGTGCCGTTCAGCATCCCCAGGACCTCTTCCCAGAAGACCTCAACTGTTTTAGGAACATTAATTACCCTTCAGCACCAAGTAACAGTGATGGCCTCCTATTACCGAAAGCCAAAAGGGTAGGAGTGACAGATAGAGAGACTTTTAACAATATACTGCAGCGCTACCGCCGCGTTCAGCTACGCCAGGCTGACAGTACTGGTTTGTGAGCTGAGTCTGTATGACAGCCCTGCTTTCCCGACCCTCACCACACCAACCCCTGCCAACAGCACAGCAAGGTTGGTGGCAGCAGGCATGTCCCATGCAGCCTGACTAAAAATAATAAATAATATTGACAGCTATAAATATTGTATTTGTTAGTCTCAATGGGGTCCATATATTTATGGATCCTTATGGGTCCCTTCCAACTTGACATAATCTATGATTCCATAACTGGCTTCTGCCTCAGAGTTTTTCAAGGTCTTTTGATTCCAGGAAAAGGATGCATGCTTGTTGGAAGTTACTCAAGACCTGAGTTATCTAAACTCACAAAGTTAATTAGCTTGTTCTCCACCCCCACCCGCCCCCCAATTATTTTTCATCCCTTTGCAGGATAAATCTCTTATTTCTTGATATGGAAAAGTTTTGTTCTCTCTTTTGCCAGTGGCAGTTACCTGATGTGTACGCACACCTCAAATCATTTAAGAACCAGGACGCTTGTCTCATATAATCCATAAGGGGTTTCTGGGTTATTATTTTTTGTAGTAAAAATCAGAAGGGTTAAATAACTTGTTCTAGGTTACCTGAAAGATCATATGACACATGTATGAATAAAAGTGAAGTCTTCCAAATTACAGAACTGTTACTTCCCTCAGACTTGGAAAATTGTTCTGTCTATCACGAAAACCTGATTTACCTTATTCAGAAAAACTGACTTTGCTCTTGAAAGTCAGAAGAACTGTGTGTTTCCTCTGGAGGTAATACATATTACACAGAATTTCATGTCTTGTTTTTCCTACTGTACCATCATCCACATTTTTCTTAGTCTAATCCTGCATGTCTGAAGGAATCCCGAAATGTGAAAGTTTGGGCCTTCACTCCATTTGATCTGTTGTTTGTACGTTCTCCTTCAGTTTTTCCATCTACTGCACTTATTTTAGCACTCAGCATTTCAAGGAAGCCAGGAAAGATTATAGTTCCTGGTATCTGGAAAAAATGTCTTCAGACCAACCCTGGTAGTCTGCTCAGTCTCAGCTTTCTCTCCATCAGCATCCACAGCCAGCGGGGCACCCTGCAGTGTCACCCAACTGGCACACGATGCATCAAGCCACAAGATTTGAAAACTGCTGCTTTTTTCGGAGCAAAATTCACTCCTTCCCCACAATAACCCAGGTAACTTATTTCATAATCAATGCTTATAAATGATGGGATTTTAGTTTTAATAAGTTTTATCCAAGAGCAGACAGCTCCACTGTACTCCCCTCTGCCTTCCTGTCCCTCTATACACGGTGGCAGTGTTCATACAATCCCTACGTGCCACCTTGGCGCACCACAGCTGGTCTGCGAGTTTGTTCATGTGAAGTAATCACATAATAAAGGTCAGAAATGTAGTAATGACTAAAATATGTACAATGACCATTATAATCTTTCCTAAGCACTTAAGAACCCCTGTTGTCTGCTGATGTATTTGATAGGCTTCTGCTAATGGCAGCTTATACCAGCAGAAGGTGTCTACAGTGTTTTCCCCAGCACTGAATAAGGCAGACCTTTATGAATGATGCACAGGCTGAAAAAACCCACAACATTTAAATATCAAGTATTTTTTTTAAGAAAAGCATCACCTAAATATGAATTGGTCCTCACAGACACAAAGTTGACCATTGCCAACAAAAATCTTTCACAAAAGACTGTGTGAGGAGACGACAACAGCCCTCATGTACTTATGAGACATCAGAAAACTGCATTCAGGCTAAATACAGCAGCAATTTAATAACTCTGCATTTTGGAGAAACAGACACCAGAAGCCACTGCCCAAGATATAGACTGATAGATGGCAAGGCTCAGACTATTTGAATCTGAACTATTTGGCTTCATCAGTTCCCTCGGAGACAGAGAGCAAACACAAGGCCGGGGCACTGGTGGGATGAAGCTGTGGGAGCCCGCACCGCAGAGGGAGCCAGACCCCCAGCACAGCCAGTGGCACGCAGAGCCGGGGGCCAGGACCTGGCCATGGCACTCGCTGGAAGGCAGGCTTGAATGTCTGAGCAAGGAAACAGCATTACGCTCAATTCCAGTGTTTGACAAAAAAGGACATTGTGTACTGTTTTTTTTGTGTGTGTGCGTGTGAATAGACCAAGTTGCATTTCCACCAAGGAAACACATGCTCCTGCCAGTGTCTCCTAACAGAGCAGGCACTGGCTGGTCTCCTGGGCAGAGACAAGAGTAAAAAAGCAAAAGAGTCCCAGAACCCTTCTTCCCCACAGCTAGGGATGTTCATGAACACTATTATTCTCATTGGTTCTTGTTTTGCCAGAAGCAGAAAAAAAGCCCAGGTGCTTAACTCAACTGAGTATATCAAGTGTAGGGGCTAATAAAGCCTTTTATTGCAGACTGAAGTCAGATTTCAACCTGAGTGGTTAATGTGCTTTGGTCAGCTATTTGGTTTTCTCTTCAATTTGTTCCGGACTGCTTCATTTGCAGTGAGGTATTTGTGTCTTTTTATTACTTTTATTATTTATACAAGACATAAACCAAACACACTTTCCACCCTAACTAGCAAAACAGTCCAGTGGTCTGTTTCTCTTATACAGAAACGGTCTGGAGGCGTGACAGCTATCTTTCCTCTCGTTCTGTTAGCCCTTAAACAGGCAAGAATTTCTCCAAGGCCAGCTGTCCAGATCCATCATTGCAGACTGTGTCAGCAAGCTCATACCACCACAGCAACATGATGAAATACCAGTTCCTGCCTAACTTGTACTGCTTCCCAGCATCGCTAATGGTTCAACATCCTCTCTCTGTAACAGAGAGGTTAAGTACAACCAACAGTCCACCAATCAATTTTTGTACAAGATATTGTTCACTCAACTAAGATATGAATCAGCAAAGGAGCAAATTGGTGACTGTCATAAGAAGAGGTTACATGTTAAGTTGTTGCTATCCTGGAGATTTGACTTCAGAAATCGAGTATCATGAACTGTTCACTTCCAAAATTGCTCTGAAAGAGAAAGCATGGAAGACCTCCTCTTTGTAAAGCTTTTGGATGGATAGAAACCCCCCAGAGCAGAAATGGAACCAAGCTTTACTTTCTGCTGTACAAAGGTGGGGGTGGAGGGGGGGGGTGTTGACAACACCTACTGGTTAAGAGTTTGTTGTAAGTCCATGTTGGCAACTATTGTGATTTTTATCACCACTCTTCAATTTTGCCTTTAGGAACTTATTAAATAAGAACCTCAGATTTCATTAAAAAGAATAACTAATGTTTGTAGCTGGCCTTGCAGAGAAGCCTCAGTTAATTCCACAGTAACTGCTATGCAGATAAGAGACCAGAAATCCACGTCAAGTTTAAGCCAGCTAACATGGATAACAGTAACTTCTCTTTCCCAGCAAACACCTCAGCATGAGCTTCAAAACCCACTAGAGAAGCTGTCTCTGAGCTTCATGCAGCAAACCCTGCACCACAAAGCTTCAGCAACCTTGAGTGCATGACCTCCAACTCAATCACAAGATTTTTAATAGATGGGATTGGAAGGCCATATCCAATGGGGCATGAGGGTAGAAAGCAAGTGGGTGCTGTGGGAAAAAAAAAAAAAAAAAAAAAAAGACAGACAGGTCAGGGGAAAATATAGCTAGAAGTGTGGAGAAATAAGCCTAATTAAGAGCAGAAATAGCTGAGGGAAGCAGCTAGGGATAAACAACTGAGAGGGAATTGCTGCCATCTTATTAATGATATCATAAACGCTCACAGCAAGTTCAAACAAAAGAACTTGCCTTCTACCCAATTAATTTCCACCAGTTCTTGGTGCTGGTTTTGGCTAATTCGCCAATGCAGAAAATGACAATTCTTCCCTGGAGCTGCAGCAGAGCGTGCATTTTGAATCTCCCTAAACCACCAGAATTTCCTTGTTAAAAAAAAAAAAAAAAAATCCTTTCAGCATTCCACCCAAACACAGACAGAGGAGAGGTGCACAGACTACAGCAATCCCTCACATGCGCAAGTGCCCACACCAGGGGGTGAGTACTGTACAAAATACTCAAGGATTCTCAGATCTGTGATCCACTTTATTTGCCAAGGTAGAGTAAATTTCATCGCCAACAGGGATGCCATAAGGATTCAGACACTGCTGCTTTAGATACTACCACTCTGCAACACACCTGTGCTTACACTAAACACAACACCGGATGCAGGGGAAGATTCTTAAACTATCAAAAAATAGTACTGATAGTACAAGGAGTCCAGCGCTAGGGAAAATTGCTGAACAAAGTGTACTGTCTCACACCAGCATTTGTTTCTAGCAGTTGTTATCTCAGGGATGCTACAAGAAGTTGCTGTTAATGACCTTCTATATCTTAATTGATCTTAGCTGCCTCATCCAAGGCCAGGTAGTGTGGTCTGCTAGTCCTTGAGTTAACAGTGACTGGACTCTTGAATACCGCCTTCTCTTATCTGTGTTAGCACAGTAAAGATCTAAAAGTGTCGGTACATAGCCTTGATTTTTATAAATCAGCACGCATAAGAATCTTGCAAATTCCAGTTAGATTATAAAATGCAAACTCTCCAATATACATTACAAAACAGACTCCTGAGAACAAGCTCAATGGCCTCAGAATCAATATTCCACAGAACTCTAATTGTGGCAAAAAAAACTGTGTTGAAATTCTTGTGTCCCTGATGGGTTTCCAGCTTTCATTTTCAGCTGTAAACAGTCAAGGAAATAATGTTTGAGTTCCCCCTTTCCCTAGAGCTTTCCAAAGCTTTGAGAATTCCTTTGGCACTTCCTAATTGAGATCTCCCCTTGCCAAAGAATGAGTATTTTACCTTGTGGTTGTTCTCAAAAATGTGATACAATGTACTAGACATTGGGTCAGCATTACATTCATTAGTGTATTTCCAGGGGCTCGACAGTGATGCTGTCCCTAGCTAAATGGTTTGGATTAGCAATCTTTTATGCAAGGCTACATGTAAAATGGAGTTGTTGAGCACAGAATCGTAGTTCTGAAATATTACAGTTATCCAACCTTCTGAAACTATGGCCTTGGAGAAAGGACATACCAAACTGCCCTACTAGAGAAGCCATTTGCTCTGTGTCTGAGAACACGAACTGTGACCACGATAAGGAGGTTTTAGCAGGGGCTCGGCCAAGCAGATTAGCTACAACAAGCCTCAGTACAGGCCAGTGTAGAAGCTGTCTGGCTGCCAAGTAGGATAGTGCTGGAGAAAAGGTATTTCTTGTCTTACCGTATGTTTTCTTTGTAATGTGCTTGTCCTTAGGTACATGATGTAATCAGGGCTGGATGATCATCACCTAATCTGCTCGTTACCTTCAAAGAATGGCTCCAACTACTGTGGGATTAAAAAGGGCTGCCTAAACAAGTGGTGGGCTGCACAAGGATTTCAGCCATGGCCTCTGGGCCATGCCCGATGGTCATGGCTTAAGGTTCAGCCCATACCTAGGTTAGGAGAGAGACACAGCTCAGAGTTCCAGGTAGGGCCTGAATGTAAAGGGGCAGCCAAAAGAACAGGTCAGCCACACAAAAAATTAACTCCTGGCATATTTGTCTAGGCCATAACTGGGCATTGTTATATACTGATCAGCCAACATCTGGGGTTAGCGTTAGGGTAAACAAGGACTCCTAGGTTTAGGAGCACCAGGTGGAGCAGGGCACCTAACATTTGCCAAAGGGAAGGGTGGGCTGTGCAAACATTTGATCCCTCCCATCTTATTCCTCTGGGCTGTAACTGGGGGTCATGTGTTAGGGCTTACAACTAGCATTAAGGTTCAGGTTTGGGTTAGTGTTTACCTGGGTTTGACTCTCTAACCCTAAACTCAAGTATGATACTAGGAATGGACCGAACCTTTCTCCACATCCACCAGTCGTTCCCTAAATTGTCAAGGACAAAGTCCTCGTGCAGCCCACCCTTTCCTTTGGTAGTTATTTTTTGCTTTTACGCTACCTGGAGCCCTTGGTTTTTTCCATTTCTTACCTTACCTGTAACCCTGGGCTTGGTTTTAGCCATGTTCCCTAAGATCACTGGAGCTTTTTCAAGACCTGATTCTTGCTGTTTTTTTCTCACTTTATTAATTAGTTTTGTCAAACCCAAGCTAGTCCCCAGCTGTGAGCCTGTTGTGCTTGCTAATCTTAGGGCAGTTCCACTAACTCTGGAGTTGATTATCCTGGCCCTGAATATAGGCTGTGTTTCCCCATCTTGACTGCCTGGAGAGGAGAAATTAGGATATCCATTTGCTCACAAAGACAGACCAGCTTGCAGCCTGCTTGCGTCGCAAGCTGTAAGCACAGTGCTGCTGTAAACTGTATTTGTGGCTGTTTTCTTGTCTTAGCATAAGTATTTTATGAAGTTAAAGCACAAATATTAATGCTGTATTACTTGAATGCATTAACTGCTTCTATCCATCAGCCCTCATTTTGGATCCTTGTCTTTGATACTGGAGTAGGGCTCCAGAGAATAAACAGCCCAGGAATGCTACAATGCTTGCTGGAGTCCTAAAATAAGAAAGTGGGTGAGATGGTGTTTCTGTGTAACATCAGACTATTTGCAGAAGGAAAGGGAACAAACAACACTGTTAATGCTCTCAACAACTGCAGACCTGTAAACATGAAAATAACTAAGGCAGCTGGCAGAATCCTCTTGAAGAAAAACTATGGCAAACTTCTAACTCCAAAAGCAGAAATAGAGATCAGCTGGCACAAATAGCATATTCTACGTTGAGAAGTAGTTGGGAAGATTCCTTGGGGGTTAGATGTGTTTTGCAACAAACACCACCTGCAAGAGCACTACAGAGGCAAGGGATATAGGGGCTAGAACAGGAAAGGGATGACGATAGAAATCTTGCTAGCCAAGCTCACCACTTTCAGGAAACTTTACAATACCACATACCAAAGTGCCCAGGTTGTTTTTCTTGCTTGATCATTTGATTTTCCATATGGTTTAATAATTAGCCACCTTAGTTCATGGTACCATTTAACATCTTTAGGAAATCTGTCTTATAAAACATTTCCTCAAAGCAGTTTGTAAGCAGATAACAAACTCCAGAACACTGGTTTTGTGTGTACAGCAGTGATGGAATTAACCTGATTCCTGGAGGTCTGCCACTGAGCAGGTCTGCCTGCTTAGCAGGCAAAATAATACAGAAACAGTGGCCACGATGGCACGGTTGTATCAATCACTTGTAACTCCATCAACATAAAAAAAAACCCAGTTGGTAGGAACAGACGATAGGCTGTAAAAAAAACCCCAAACATCTATTGCCTCAACAAGCCAGTTGCCATTAAAGCAGATGCTGTACCTAGGTTACTTTCCATTGTCAAACAGAGGTATTTAGTGATCTCACGCCATTGCACAACACTGTCTGCACAGAGAGGGAGGAATTAGTTTTTCCAGACTTGGAGCTGTATCAGAGACAGCTCAGATGCATTCACAGCTGGTTCTTTTTGGACCCAGCACTGATGCGAGTGAGCACTGAGCAGCAAGCGATCTGGTGCATGTTTGCCAGTGGAACTTAAAGCAGACCAGGACACCACAGTCATATAAAAAGTACCTCAGACACAGTTACAGGCTGGCCTTTAAAAAAAAAAAACAAACAACAAAACAAAACCCCACCAAAACCACAAAAAAAAACCCCAAACAAACAAAAAAAAACCCCACCCAACATACAAATTTAGTCATCTTAAAAAGCTTAAGCAGCAATAAATAAATGTAGCAATGGCAATCATTGGCTGTGCTTCCTTATTGGTATCTACAGTTAAATCTGATTTCACCTCAGACTTTCTGCCAGCACTGTGTACCAATTCCCCTGGCTTTTATTAAAACCGAGATCATGTTGTAAATTAACCATGTTTATGCTGCACTTGAATCACCCTTTGCCACTGTCCTCCTTTTTCAAACCTGATGACATTAGACTGCTTTTGCAGGCCTGTGCCAAAACTAACAAATCTGAGGTACTTCCTAAGCATTTTGGTATGGATCTGTATTCTCAATGCTGCTCTTCTTAGAAACATGGAAGAGTTCACTGAATAAATACATTTTAATACAGTTTCGGAGTTGCAAAATAAAAGAAGTGTAGTTATAGCAGAAGCTATTTGTATTTGCCTGTATTAATTTCTTTCCTCTATTTACCTTTTCT
This sequence comes from Ibidorhyncha struthersii, assembly GCA_013398815.1. NCBI lineage: Eukaryota > Metazoa > Chordata > Aves > Charadriiformes > Charadriidae > Ibidorhyncha > Ibidorhyncha struthersii. The sequence goes on along the minus strand of VZSZ01004502.1, from coordinate 381,356 downwards.
CTTGGAACCTCATTCAACGACCAGAGCTGCTTAGATAAACAGCTAAGCATATCCAAAAGAAACAACAGTAAAAGAAAATCCTTAGGTCAGCAACATTTTAAAATGTCATTGTTTCAAACCACTAGTATTTTACACAAGCGACCATTTCTTAGATCTCAGCTTTAGTAACACACTTGTTCAAAGTTGCATTTTTTCCTCACTGAGTTAGCAATGTATTGAATTTCCTATATATTAGCAACATTGCATCTGTTAGAAAGCCTACTGTCTTTTATGCCTGCAAATAAAAAGAAAAAAAAGCATCACCGGTCCAGCCTTCTACCACTTGAGGTGAATGAGAAACCATTTGCATAGACCCCTGCTCCATACTAATAAATCTACAGCAAAATGTTGGTAACTCAAGCCTGCATTTGTAAGCCTGTTGGAATCGCTTTGGCTGCTGGAAGGCGAAGCACAGTCAGCACCAGCTGTGCTGCATCCCATTCGGGCTGTCAGCGTGCTCCTGCCTTTCTCCTCCCGGGCAATGACCCCGGGATGCTCGGGCCCCAGTCACTGCTCAGGGGCTACAGCACAACACTGTTCCTCTGCAATGCTCCCGGGGAATCCCTAGGAGCTTTGGGAGCAGGAAAATAGAGATTTATGCATTAATACAAACACTGAAACAGTATGAAACCACAGAGAAAATAGAACCACACCTAAGCCCAAGCAGCTGGTCTCAGCTCCGGGAAGACGAGCTCCGTATCCAAGTCTTGCCTTCAGCTCACAGCTATGAGGGGCAAGAGCCGGAGGCACTACTCGGTGCTGCCTACCACGGTCTGCTCCCTCCATCTGAGCTGCCACGCAGCAACACCCTGCTGCTTTCAAGTCTCCCAGACATCTGCTTCCATAAGAAATCCTTTGGTATTACCTTGGTGGCCGAGGAAAGGAAGAGCAGCCTTAACTTGCTGGCTGGTGAGTTAAAGCTGCTCTTGTCCCCCCCGCCCCATGCCACAGTGAGTGGGATGGAAGACATTGTGACATTTTCATTTTTAGTTGCAAGTTAAATGGAAGTGGATGGAAAATTGAGCCATAACCCAGGCTCCTACTCCACAAAAATCGGTTTTTGCACAGACTTCAGAGGAGATATCCTGACATCTGAATTTATTAAGGATTTTAAAACTGATGTTTCACTTCACTTAACATGCACATTTTTCCCCAGATCAGTTTGCCCTCAAACATCAAGCCATTCCTCTCTCCCTGATAGCAAAAAGGCATATATTTTTTCCTAAATCTTAAGTGAAAACAAAGGAATGCAATGCTTATCTGACATTCTGTTTACTCTTATATATCACCATTGTGTAAAGTCTATAAATATTTTCCATATGTTAGCTAAAGCAATCCCTCCATTTCAGCATCTGCAAAATTTGTCCACACAGTCTTTCAAATTAGCATTAACGCATTATTTCTGACAAAAGTTGTATAAATGCATTTCAAGGGCTCATTTTCCCCCCCCTACTATTGCATAACTTTATGCTTGCATGCAAAATCACTGTCGGATTCATATTCACTGTACCTCTGCAATTTTAGGTTTGAAGACCTTGTTCCAAAAATAAAAATCCAGCACATTATTTTTTTTTTTAAGCTGCCTTACCTTTGTCTGCCAAGCTCAGAGCACGCTCTAACACCAAACATGGTCTGTTCCTTCCCCTTGCATCCTGTACCAGGCAACAGCCCCACCTGAGGCATATAACCCACACCCTGGGAGCCTGGCAGTGGTGGCAGGTGTAGGTAGTTGACCCCCTGATGTTCACTTAACAAACCCTCCTGCAGAGCTGGGGAAATAAGCTGTGCTCAGTTGTGCTAGCTGTAATAGCAACAGAAGGCCCATAGGAGAAATCTAATTTAAGTCATTTAAAAACAAACCACTATTTTTGGCACCAAAACCTTGAGTCAATTCAATGAGCTGACCTGATGAGGAAGGAGAAGCATTAGAATGTTTTTATGTAATCCTATTCCACCAAAGTCACTATTCGAATAAAGTAAAGTGGTCCCTCTCTCTGGAGAGAGTCCTATCTCCCTGTACAGGTTGCTGTGCACGGCAGATTCTTGTGGGCAACAGTTTCTTACTGTCATGATCAAAAATTGAAGTAAGATCTATGAATATAATATTCTGTGTAAACAGATACTTTAGTAGAAACATGAATGTTAGGCATACTCAGTATGGGAGAGTTAACTGGAGTAAAAAAAGACCATGAACAATATTCTTGTGCCTATTGATTTAACTGACAAAATGGATTTCTGTTAGGACAATATCTAGATTACTACATTTTAGGAAATTATTTATACAATCCCAAACGACCATAAATTGCAATATATTGGAAGTTCTGATTTTAATTAGTCTTCCTTTTGCCCTCCACCTCTCCTTCCTTTGCTGTTTACCATGTCCCTTGTAACCCTTATTCCAAGCTGGCTGCACAGACAGGAAAATGTCTTCCTCTGCAAGTAAAATCACCATTAGGCTGAGAACAGGATGAGAGGATGTCTCTGAAAAGTTAAAACAGGAATCCCTCAGAGAGTTTACTAAAGAAAACTCAAAGCTTTCTGCAAGGATACAGCCAACTTTTCTTCTTTTCCTCCCCGCCCCGCACCCAAGCTACGAGTGAGTCACCTCCATAATGCACCCAGCGTACACTGATCATAAAGTTCACATAAAATAAATGTCTCAAAAAGCAATCTGTGTTTTCAAGAAATCCCCAAAACAGTTTGAGTTGCCCCTTCCCACTTATTCCAATTTCTCACCCTAATTTCAGAGAAGTCATCATGGATGATGCTAGTTTTTACTGCCCAGGGGTTTTTCACTGTTAAGTACTCTTGTTTATTTGAATGTGCTTGCTGCCCAGTCTGAGGAGTGGAGCGCACGGTGGGAAGAATTCAAAATGAAGAAGAGGATCTATGGAAGGAGCCCTTTCTGTGGGTTGGATATGTCTGGCTAGAGAAGATCTGGAAGATGTCCCAAAGCAGGAGCAATACAGTTGCTCCAGGACAGTCCAGCCTGTCACAGCAGTGGGGGATGGTGGGCAGGAGTCCAACAAATCCCGAGGGGTCAGGGTACTCCCTGTTCCTAGCAAGACGAGAGCATCACAGTGCAAAGGCCCACAAAGGGAAAGGCAGATTTTACTGCCAAATGATCATATTTCCTGCAGACGAAGACTGGGCAAAGAAAACAGGGGTACAAAAAAGGAAAACTGGGTATCCAAATTACAGAGCAGGGAGAGGGTAGGATCAGAGCAAGGTATCCCAGCTCCCAATCTGGTGGTCAGCCTCAGCCAGGGAGCTGGCAAGAGCGGTTCTCACCCTCAGCCACACCAGAGGTGCCAGCTGTGGTCACACGTGTCTCTCAATAGGAGGGTACTTTGTACTGAATGTCTCATTGGATGGTGTGATTCACCCCCTCCTTTCAGCATGAGGGATTTTAAAATAAACTAGCCTCAGTGGAAGTGTGGGATCCAGTGTATTTCAACATCCTTTAATCATCTGTGATGATTATTAGACTAATTCTCCTGACCTACAAATCAACTTTATTAAGCTGGGACATTTTCTATGTCCATAATCTACAGAACATTCTTCTACAAAAGAGTGAAAAGCTTATTAAATAACACAGGGCATGGCATTCATCGTTCAGAGCCAAAGTAATCTCAGAACATGCAATTAGTTTTGAAATATGGAGTCAACAAAACACGGTTGTTTCAAGTTTACCCTGGACAACGATGCTTCCTCACCGCATGAATCCCTTCGTGATGCCTTCCATTCCTGGGAGTGTTTAGTTTACAGCCTGACATTTAACACTCATACAGATTCACTCTTCCACAAATTATGCGTGTTGTGACAGATGCACCATGCTGTAAACACACCAGATGATAATTGGGAGCAGAAGAGAGGAAGAACAGGCTCTTACATCCTACGTACTATCCTTTAATGTAGCTTGTGTATTTACAAGCGAACAGTATTTCAGTCAGCTTTGTCAATGAAGGCATTGTGCCTATAAAATAACAGCTCCTGAATTCCACTTCTTCATGGATGTACCTGTTGCTAGTGATAAAATTGCCTCATTTATTCATGGTGTTATTTGCGTAGGAAACAGTGCTGCGTATTTCACTGTTTTACCTTTGCAGATAGCATAAGGAAAACGAGTTAAAAATAGTAACCAAGAAATCCATTCTTAAAGATTCTAGGGAAATTTTCTTAATGTAAAGCTTTAAAAATATAGTGAAGAACTACATTTTTTTGCACATGGAAAAATGTGCCTTTCAGCAAGAAAAGTTAAAAAACACAGAAAAGTGTTTTAACCTTTCACATTTTACAGCAGATTGCCAAAATAGTTATAGAAGAACAGAGACACCACCCACCACCCCACCTCCCCCCCGCCCCAAATGTCAGGTCTCAAACATGTAGCATCTTTAATGTGCTAAAGTGGATGTGAAAGCCTTATGTGAAAGAAAAGTGAGGCACAGAAAAGTTAAATGCCTTGGCAGGGTTACTGGCAGAGCTGGGTTCTCCACTGCTCTGTGCCCTGCAAAGTGGTTTACGTCGCTCTATAGGAAGTTCAAGGTTATCTTTCTTGAATGGATTTGGCCGGGGAACGTCATTCGTCAGAACCGATGCCTGATTGAAACAGAGCAGATAAGAGCTGCCCCCAATGGGCTTAAAGTAGATCACATAAATCCCAAGAAATATAACAACACGTCCCAAATCCCCTGGATTTAGACATATCAACCTCTCCTCTGAGTTTCCTGTGTCTGGGTACCAGAACCTGACTCTCTCAGGTAATAATCAGGAGTTGTGTCACAGAAATCAGCACTAATTCTCTGCTATAAAATCCACAACAAACCTCCAGATGCCTTAGACATGCAGGCAAGGTGGCCTAAGTACGTATTTTCTGTGTCTAATTTACAATGTGGGAACCTTTTATTCTAAAGGTAATTCCACTGTGTTGCGGTACCTGGAGCATCCAGAAAAAAACAAAAACAAAAAAGAAATAGGCTGCTAAGACCTATTTGTCACTATCAGGATTTAAAAAGAAAGGAAACAAGCACAAGCAGCTTTTATTGCAAAACGAACTCAGACCATGAGAGGAGGAAGATACATAAACAGAGATCAACAGTGAAGAGCCAATTGTTCAACTGGTCTACAGGAGAGGGTTCTACGCAGGAAATTCCCACTAGGGCTCCAACAATTTATACACAGAACCACATGTGCCTTGATTGGCAAACAGACCTGCAGTATTAGATACCACTGACATACTAGCAGGCAATACAGTTTCAGCTCTCTGGCACTCACCTGTTTGCACTGTTCTGATAGGAACATCAAAGAAAAAACACTGCCGTGGAGAAATGTTTTTCTTAATTAGCATCACCAGTGAAATGTTCTTATTACTGTGTTACAGAAAGTAAAACATGAGGTTTTTGCAAGATTTATATACTATCTTGGATCCACCAATCTTCCTCAAGAAAAAAGAAATGGGCAACCCTTCCATGAATGTGTTTTTACTATCCCAATAACATCCACATGAAGTTATCAAGTACTTTAGAAGAATAAAACAAAGGTGTGAAATTTCCTCAACTGGCTGCTGGTACGTGTCTGAGTTCACAGCCAGAGGCATAAAGTTGTGTGACGTAATTCAGTAAAGCAGTTTAAAATAGGCTTAATTTTAGCACTAGAAGTCTACAGGAAAATAAAGCACAGTTTCAGGGAAAATGCAAGATTTCCCATGAAAGTCTCAGTCAAGTCTCAGTTTGAATCACATGTTGTATAAGCCTTTTGTCAGGGGTCATGTAGGGTGTACTTCTATGGCAGTCACTCCCAGGAAAGATGAGAAGTTCACAGAACATCTCTGCAATATCTTAGTCCTGGACGATGAATCACATAGTATGTTGAAAACATAGCCTGTGGTACATGAAGAGTGGTTTCCTTAAATCTGATGGCTGATAAAAGAACTACGTTAATTTTAGCACTGCGCAACAGCTTCATGTGTCTGTATTTATAGAACTGGACAGTAATTTTTTTCCACAAAGTTAAAATCTTCCCTAAAGAGTTCAACTCAACTGACATACTTTGCCTGTATAGCTTTTTTTCCCTACCTACTACTTGTCTAAGAGCAGTGTGTGATTTTACTATATTGGTTGCTATTCTAAGGCATTTGATGAGCCCTGAATGCAAGTTGTAGTCATTATGTTGTTTGCAGACTTTTTTCCTGGAAATTTTTCTTTAATACTGAAAAGCTCAAATGCCACACGCTTCTTCTTTGTCTCCAGTGAGGTCACCTAACTTACAAACTCACTTCCAGAAGACAAAGGCAAAAGTGTCAAGCTAGAGATGTGCTTGCTTTGTCCAAAAAGCACGCTCAGAAGTGTGTATGGACAGCATTCGGTGCAGGAATGGCAATGAGCTCAAGGGAAAAAGAGGAAGAAACCCTCCTGAAAACTTGGATCAATGAAACAGTTTTCAAGCCTCACTGAGAAGTGGGCTGCATCACATGAAGTGCTAACTAGCCCAGTCCTGGCCAGAGCATGGACATGCTTTAAAGTAGTTGCCAGTTAAAAACATCTGGAAATGGGCAATGTGAATAGGGTTTATAATGGGCGGGATAGTTACAGCTGATTCATGTATGACTAATGCTAGTGTTTTCCTGGAAGCCTAACCAAGTGTTGCTTAGAAAAAGACACACAAGAGCAGCAGTGGCCCACCAAGGGCTGTCACCCTTGTCAGCAGCGAGCCCATCAGCAGCCTGGAGGCTGTTTGGCTGCACAAGTGCAGATGTGACAGCACCTGGGAAACACAGCGCAGTGCTCTGCTCATCAGCAGCATTTCTCTCCATTTATAAGAGTGACGTTGCCCCAGAAAGCCAACGTGTCAGGTATATCATGGTGTACTTGTCTGGGCAAGCCCACAACCACTCCGAGATTGAAGATATCTCAAGTGTCGTCCTCTGTGTGCTGTGATCAGGTACAGAACCACCAAGGGCTTTGCAGTGTCAGATGGAGCCCATGGGCTTTGCTGTAGCATATCTCTGTGACTAATTAACACGATTCATATATTTGCATGCGTGCTGCCCAGAACACCTGCTTCAACCTTCCTGGGGGTGGTTTATAGTAAAACCTACCCAATTTTGCCAGAATAGCTCCAGTGCATTGCTACCTTGCATACCCTGCTCAGAACACATACATTTTTTTAAAAAATGAGTATGGCATTTTGCACTGGCTGATTTGAAATGTGAACCTTCTTGACTTAAATGCAAACAGGAGGACCAGCACCACAGTTGTCAGAGCTTTGGTTGGAAATAAGAGCTTTTAATGCTGATTAGAGTTGAGGAAAAAGACTTTACAGCTGCAAAGTGAAATTCAGATGTTCGGAGAAAGTGGGTAGTGTGCTGAACTAAAGTTGCAAGAAGTATGACTTGAGAGATTAGGGAATAGGTCTTGTTTTCAATAAAAGTCTAAAGAAGGAGGGAAGAGCTGGGGTTCAAGAAATCATCTTTGGATCTGAAGTACACTGGCAGCTGTTCAAACTGGCTGCTTGCCAGATTATATTTCTGTTATTCAGTGCTAAAGAACAGCTTATACACTTGAGAGGTGCCCTACTGGTGTAAACAGACAGAATTTGACTGAAGTCAAAGGAGCAGGTTTATACCAGCTGAGAATCTGGCCTTTAGTTTGCTCTGAAAATGAAATAGGGACTCTCAATAACTCTTTTTTTTCTTCAGATGTGGCACTGAGCCTTGATGCTGGCAAGTGCCTCCAGTTTTACACACATTGGTTTCTTTCAATACTGTGAAAAATCTTCTTAATGGTTTGTAAGCAGGAGGCAACACTTGAGTTATCCCACCTAGAAACAGAAGCCGCACACCTGCATGGCAGTGACCCTGGTCTCTTCTACCCTCCTTCCATGTAACTGTTACCATCATTGATTGTGTCGAAATAAATTTACATCGTCATATTTCTACACTGGCACCACCAGCACACATAAGCTCTGAGAATTTCTAAGTTCATTTCCATTCAACTACACGTCTTTTGTAAGAACTGCTCCCCAGCCTGAGCAACACCGTCTAAAGAAGATGGACACCCAGATTCACCCTGGCCAACTGCAGGTGCTCAGTTAGGAATGGAATTGCTCCCCGGTGCCCATACAGGAGACAGGCAAGGGACCGCCTGCCTGTGGTGACCATATAGGAAGCACAGGCTGATGGCTCCCCTAACTGCCTGAACTAAGTAAGCAATGAGAATCCAGACCTTTAAGAGTTTGAAAGACAACACAATTGAGTCATATCTTCCAGATGTAAAACTCTTGTTTGCAGGAGCACTGGCTTGCATACTCTAGATGCTTTCTGCACTATTCACATCCACGTGCATTTGTCCTAACATACGCACTGGCACTTTCCCTTCTTGAGTTCTCCCACTACTAGGCAGAATGACGTGTGTTTGTATATACGTGTGCATTTTTATTTAAAACCATAAATGCATGACTACCTAGCTTTTTGGTATCACAGTTTTCTCTTTGCTCCATAAAAGCACAGGAAAGCTATAAAAATTTATCTGGGGTCCATGTAACTATATTATTTGTCATTACTCAGATAAACACAGTAATGAAGATTTCTTATAGCTTCTAAAAGACAGAACAGCAAATTTGTTCTTGGTTCATAGTTGTTTAACCAGACATTGACTAAGAAGCATGCACTTTAGAAGTATGAGGTCTGACTTTCAACATCTTGTATTCTTATCCTATAATGTAAATTTTAATTTAAGCTTTTCAGTTTTTACCTTTGAATGAAAGAGCAATGCCATAAATGAAAGTTTACAAAAGCAAGCAATGGAGAAATCTTACGGAATTAGCTTGGCATAACCCTACTCATATTAATTTAATAGAAAATTAACTGTACAACAATGCCTTGCCAGAGCCAGATTTCTGAAGTTCCTGATGTGACTATGGCCTCGTTTGTAGCTAGGTTATTCCATGATGCAGGTGACAGGCACAACCCAAGCAGAAGAAATCACTCCTTGTCTGCAGAGCAGATCATCCTGTGTGTTCCATGGCCCACAGGGACAGGAGAAGGGCCAGGCAGCTGGCTCGGCAAAAGCCTCTTCGTTTACGACAGACCTCTGTTGTCTAGCATCTCATAAAACATGACTCACTTCAGGGACACACATTTGAGGGAAGTCACAGAAAAATTAACTCAGAATTGCCAGTAAAAACATGGGTGTACTTACTCTGGCTTTGTAATGGTACAAAACATGTCAGCCGGGTACACGTTTTCCAGTGTAATCATCCCTCAACCCTCCTTGGACAAAACCATCACGCTCTGCTTCTCCTGCTACAATACTCGTAATCACAGCCTTGATTCAACTTCCTCTGTCAAACAAATTGACAATAACCTCATAATGGATTCCTTCCTTTTTCCATCCTTAATTACCAACATCGCCTCCTCACATCATCAGACTGAGAGCACCGCTGGCTTGAGTCTATGTAAAATAAAAATACAGCCTCACCTTCTTTATGGAGGTGTTTGTCATCCTCTACCTGCTCCTGTCTCTCTCTACTGACCATCTTCCACATCTTTAGCACCTTCATCATCTTGCACTTATGGTAGTCTGCTTTTTCCATGCTGCCCTGTGCACTGGAGCTGCCTGACAAGCCTGTTTTGTGGCTCTAAGAGAGGGTTTGAAACGTTTCATCAGAGGACTGTGATCCAAACCCCACCTTTGGGTCTCTTTCCACTTAAAACAGAAGAGTGAGGGCAGGTCTGTTCTGTGAACAGAGCCCCAGACTGTGCAGGTGCCACCTGCACGCAGAGATGTGATACAGAACCGTCCATTGTCCCAGAGGGTGCAGGGGCCCTCATCACTCCCCACATGGCGGTTCATTAGGTGGCAATTTAACCATCGGGCTAAAAACATGAGTCACCCTCCTTCCCTATCAAAACCCACGTGCATCTTTCAGCAACAGCGATTTTTAATTTTGTCAAAAAAGGTTCACAACTGCTCCGCCTTTCACCTCACATGCTCCCACTGGGCATACACAGACTGTCATGGCTGTTCCCTTCCAAATCCATGCCTGAACACCTGCTTCCCCTGAGGAGCTATTGCTGAACACAGCCATGCACCCCCCAGCTGTCCCCCTGCACCCGCCTCTCCCTCTCGCTTTGTCTGAGCCCCCCCCCAAAACCCTCTTGGGATGGTGCCGAGCCCCACGCTGCCATTGTGAGCCTGCCTGAGAAGCCACAGGCCTCACCCTGACCCAGCCCTCAGCCTGCCCCCCGGCTCCTGCCGGACAGGGAAAGGCAGAAGTTTGTTCTCATTCATGACGGAGATTTTTATTTCGAATCCCTGAGTGTGGTTTTCAGCAGCGGAGGAGTTCCCCAGAGGGCAGGACTAGCGCGTTCCCCGTTCTCCTCCTCGCGCCGTGAACACGCGCCACCTGACCGCCCCAAGCGTCACCATTGCGGTTTGTCATTGGGCTTAACGACTCCTCACTGGGGCCTTTTGCGTTCCATGGCCCTCCTTCCTGAAGCAAAAGCCAGAGAGAGCTGCTTAGCTTACGCATATCACAGGGACAGACGTGCCCCAAAGCTAACACCACAAGTCTTGCTGATAATAATCCTGCTTGGGCTGCCGATGCCTAACGCTGTGTAGGTGTGAGCTGCTGGTGACAGAGCATGTCCCACCCCGAAGGCCCTCCACGCACGGGGGGCAGGTGACCACCACAGCCCGTGGCGTGGCAGCCCTGGAAGCCCGCCAGCTCCAGCTCCTTGCAGGCTGAAGCGTGGCACGAGTCTTCAGCCTCCCATTTCCAGACACTTTCTAACTGCTTCCTTCATGTTATTTTACAGTTTCCTTGCAGTGATTTAAATTTTCTGTGACATGTTTTGGCACTCAAAAATTTTGTGCAAAACCTAAATATTCCTGCTGCAAATGCCCTGCCTGTATGACCCTCTTAAATCTTCCCGTTTATTTTATTTTCCTTTCTTAACAGCTAATGTTACTAATCACTTTTTAGGATCACGGACTAATAAAGATACTCCGCAAAGACTTCTCCTACATGTCAAGCTCTTACAACCCCATGGGATAGGCCTGCTTGCAATAAAGGACAGAATGAGAAGTTTTTGATGATCCTTTCACCTTATTTACAAAGCAAATCTGGAAGTTAAATGCTTAGAGAACTGGGAACACCACAGTCACTCACAGGGATTGCACTTTGGTTTTAGCAAGCATACCATAAACAATTTATGTGGCTGACAAAACTGAGAGCGAGTTTGCTGAGCCACTTAAAGCATCTTTAAATACCATCAGCTTTCTCTGCTTTACATTCAATATTCTGATTTTTAAAATACTGATTTTGTTTTTTGTCGGTACAGTATGTTCTTTACTAGAGCTGGCAGTTTACAAGCTGCAGTAAGTAACGGCAGAGCAAAAAAGAGACTCCACCCAAATATTTTTTAACCAATTCTTCAGATATACATGCCAAAATAATTGGATGGAAAAAAAATTGTCATTGGAAAAAAAAAAAAGCGCAAGAGTTACACTTTTGTGCTGCTTTTCTTCTTCAACTATCTGTAAAGCGACTCCTCTTTGTACTTTTCCTAAACTCAGTAAAACTGCAGCACAGAGCGAAACGCCCGGCAAGCGGGACGGGCTGCACAGCAGGCCTGGAGCCACCTCGGCACACATCATCTTCTGGACACGTCGCAGCGAGTCCCTGAAGGCTTCTAGCAAATGAGACTCTATAAAAAAAATGTAATTTAAACCGTAACCTTCTTTGGGTAGGTGAAGCGATGTAATTTGATCTTTCTTATGCAAAGAATTCAAACAGTGTAAATGCACGCAGGTTCGCAAGGCCAGGTCTAGGGCTGGAGATCTGGGAATACAATACAAAAACCAAGCTGCAAACAGACTTCCAGCCTCATAAATATCTGCTTTACAATTACAAAGTGACAGCTGTGAAAATGTATCAAAATATTGGCTCCTTTTCCTTTCATATTGCCTTGGATACGCTGTGATAAATTTAATTCTGTTTAAAATAGAAGAGCTCTGGACTGTGTTTTTCCTGAAACTGGCACTTGGTATTTTTTGACTTTCCAAAACGTTTGCTTCACTCACGAACGCCTGGCAGAAACAAACATGCACAACATTGATGCTTACTCTGTAATATGGTTAAGACTCTTACTTCCTCATGTGTAGAAATACTCATGCAAATATATCACAACTTATTGGCTAGTAATTGCATTTTAAAATTAAATCCTCATATGAGACCCTGATCATGCTTTCACACCATGCTTCAGTCAAAATACAAATCTTAAAGGTGAAGGGTGAAGAACAGCTCCAGTATCTTTATGCTGAGAGTCAGCTCTGCGGAGATCATTTTCAAAGGAAAAAAAATGTCTTAAAGCAGAAACTGACATATGGTCCCTATGAAGCAATAAATCTATTGCATCTCTGTGAGTTGTAAGTCATAGGCAACCTGTAAGCTTACAATTGCTTCTAATTAATACCCTTTTCTGTACTGAAGGAATCCTGGTATTTAAAAATGATCATTAAACATTTTAGATCCCTTTCTTAGAGAACTCTATTTTGCGAGTTAATAACCACAACCTTTGAATAACTCGGGGAAATATCGCTGAGGCTGGCTCCCCCAGAGTGCCCATAAAGAGTATTTTGCACATGAAATACAGGAAACAAAGCAATAAGCAGGATAGTAAACACCCAAATCGTTGCCCTGCTGACAGACGGCCAAGCTATCTGCTCTAGCACAGGAAGACCCTTCAGTAATGAAAACACATCTCAGCCTCGCTCACGTGTCTCCAACGTACTTGCAGTCAAGGGTACAACGGTCCAAGGGAGCTCTGCTGCTCCAGCTGGAGGACTAACAGCAAAGCCTTCAGCTTGACTGTGCTCAAGCCAGGCCTTGTGCAGGATGGGACTGAGGCTGCGTCTCGACACGCAACAACTAAACGCCTGCAGGATCAGAGCTTTGGACTTCAGATTAGGGTGAACACCACCAATATATCTACTAAATATATCTACTGGTTTCTGCAAGAAGCCATGATACCGAGAAGCCAACCAAAGCCAATGGATAAAAGAAGACAGAAAAGGAGAAAATCAAGGTGGCCACACAAAATCAAATCCTGCCTTAACACACACAATTCCCATTGAAGCTTACAGGAGATGAGGACATGGCAGCAAGAGAGAACTTGATCTACTGCTGTTGGCTCCGTACAACATCAAATAAATGAATCACGACATCAATTATTAATAAATCGATATATACTTTATTATGCACAAGAGACTAAGATGACATGACACTGTGGTTATAAAAACTGTACAACTATGCATTTCCACAAGTCTCTGAAATACTGAACGCAGTATGAAATACAAATGGGGTGTTCAGACTGGCCACAGGTATTCGCAAGAAAATTTCTCCCATTCTTTGATTTAAAAAAAAATAATAATCTGGCACTTGGATCTTAAAGAAAGGTACTTACTTTTTTGAAGGTAAGAATACTCTGTTTGGAACTGGTAGGAATATGGCAACGAAGATCCAATAACACTATGAACATCCCCACGAATGACAAACAACAACAGGGTACAACAGTCACCTCACATGAAGGGCTGTCAGCACAACCAACAGTACAGTCTCCTTGTGAAGCATGAGGTAGATATACATAACAGAAAGAACGGTACATATAGGAGAGAAATGGTTAGAAAACGGCAGAGGGAAGGTTACAATCATCAACATCTACAGACATTTTGCAAAATCCATTTCCATGTGGAAAATGCTACAAAAATAGCCTTACACAGAAAGACCTGACTTCTTGAAACATGATATAGTAATGTCCAAAACCAAATGCTGTAAAAGAGTTAGTGATTAGATGATGCACGACACAACAAGCAGTCTACTTTGGAGTTTAGGTACGTTACTAATAGCTTTTACAGACAGGTGTCCCTTTTAAGCCCAATCCTCCTGTTCTTACATAAGAAGTTCCTTCGCAGTCGATTCCACCATGCTGAAATTTACCACCAAGTCCATCCCTCCGAAGCCCTGCTTTAAAGCCCTCCACTGGGACAGGAGCATCTCGCTGGCCTTCTGCACCCCGTGGGTATCTGCCATGTGAAGTCCAGCGTGGTGACACCAGATTTGACAAGAGGTGGGAATCAGTGGATTTGCGGTTACACATTCAGGAGCTTGCCACACCACACACAGAAACTCGCAGTAGAGACAGACGGCTGCTATAAAAGTAGAGCTTATAGGTGTATCAGTACTGGCAGCGTAACCGCTGCTGGAAAGTACTATACATTTTTGTAATAAAGCTATTAACTGGGAATGCCCGGGTTTAGTTCTCTCTCTCTCTCTCTTTCTCTCTCTATTGAAGCAGAAATGGCTGTTCCATCTGCTAAGTAATTACATGAAGTTTTGGTAACCTCCAACAGAGAATTCATTCAGATCGATTAAAGTTTCTGAATTAAACAGCTAAGCACACCAAGTTCAGTTAATTTAAACTGTATTTCAAATACAAGTCAACAAATCGAATCTTTGATCTTTATATATTTTTGGTTTATCCAACAGTAAATATAAATCTGTAAATTATTTTAAAATTAGAGTAAATTTTTGATAAAAAACACTGATAATGCAGCATGTTTCTCTCAAAAATATACAATTATCTATTTTACATAAAAGTTTTCAACCTGTCCATCCCAACAACCGAATCTAATACTTCCTATAAGAAACTACTTAATAAAAAATTTGAGGAAGGAAAGGGTTAAAACAGAGAAAAGAATGTACAAAATATGTAAATTTCACAGTAATTGAAATTAAACATTTCATATAGAGTAACTTACATTTATCTAAAACATTTAAATATATCTTTATACAGAAATTTAATGTAGTAAAATATAGCTATGATTGAACTTAAAGACTCTAGTCTTCTTTGAAGACATCTTTAAAGACTTTACACATAGAATATGCTTATACAATACATTCTGCTGAAGGTTAGGCAAAGCGCTTTCTTTTCAACCACACAGGTAGCACATTCATCCTCCCGACACCTCATAACAGAGCCAACCCTGCATACCCTTACGCACAGAGATAACTGCGCTTAAGTGACAATCCTGTCAACGTTATCAGGGCTACTCATTGGCCTGATAATAGAAAACACTTTTCGTATCTGTAACTCTATACACCGACTACCTCCATGAACTCTGGGAATAGCCATAATGTGTAGAGTTGAGCATGTGCTTGTAGTAGCAAGGACGAGGCGTGCAGTTACTCATACGCATAAGTGTTTGCAGGATTAGTAATAGATTTGATTTAAAGTGAGTAATATTCCACCTGATCCTGGGCACTTAAATCTATTGCATGTCTTGCACTTTGACCATCCTGGCATCAGCAAGGCACAAGTGTATAGAATCAGCAAAAGAAATCTGCAGCTCAGACTTCAGAGCAGACTATCACTCTAGTGTAATGAATTCCCTTCTCCTCTTGCAGAACACAGGTAACCTTCACTAAAATTACTGAAAGTTACTCATCTCATTTTTAGATGAAAACAATGCTTATTTTTCCTCAAGGAGAAGGATCAGTAGAACACATTACAATTACAAAGTGGCAACATAACAGTCAAACAATTACACATTAAAAGTGTCTTTTTTCTTTTCATTTGGCATCAATTTGAAGGTCAAGATATGACAATGACACTAAAAAAAATACTCTTGACAATTAGTACCTTTCTGCCATTTCCATATTCTGACACTTCTTTGGGACTATTGAATTGCGGTGTTCATGTAACAGTGTGACACAAACAACTGTACAGCTATCTTAAGCCAAGAGCTTCATTTTGATAGGCAGTATTCTGCACAAACAATAGGCTCTACTATGCATTTTTTTGTGCCCTCACAACCATCTCTTATTTGAAAGGGAATTGGGCTTAGCTAAAGGATCAGAACCAAACCACCTTTTTTTATCTATCTGCCTATTATAAAGTGAAGAGACAGTTGTTTGGTTTTTTTTTTTGTCTACATAAAAATGCATTCTATATTTTACCTATGGAAGGAACACTGACCTAATTTCCCAATTGTTAAAGTGGTAAGTTAGGCTCTGTATACTTAGGTATACATCTATTTGCATAAAAACATTGCTATTAAAGGTACACACACATCTGTGTTAGTGCACAAGAACATAATTTGTCTTAATGTTTGTGTGTGCCTGTATTTGGTATAGCAGATTAAAAAAAAACTCGTATTAAAGAGCTTTGGCCCAGAGAACAAGAAAGGGAATGTTCGAGTGTGCTCTTCTCCAATTAGCAAATCAATGCTTATTAAAACAAAAATACCTGGAACAAACCTGAAGCTGCAAACACAACAGGAAAGCAAATGAGATGCTGTAGCTGTAAGCTTAACAAAAAAAAAAGGTTACTCAAAAGTGGCTAAACACAGGTGAAGTAATAAAATGTTATTAGCCAAAGAGATCTGCCCTTGAGGCTTTCTTGCTTAGACAAATAGAAATCCTTTGACCTAAGATCAGCTTTGTTCTGCTTATCTTGTTGAATTCCCTTAATGAATACCTTGTGTCAATGAGAAGGTATAGGGAAAGAAAAAAGTCATATAGACAAAGCAGCATTTTTCCAAACTGGCATAGATTTCACATTGAGGGCCCACGGACCCCTAGAACAGGTTGCAGTACTGTAAAATTAGTAGCTTTGTCACATGTAGCAAAACATGCTATAGAAGATTCAACAGGCTGTGTTTACCCATGCGTTGTGTGCACATATACACACTCACACANTTTTTTTTTTTTTTCCTGTAGAAAAATCCCTCCTCTTTCTTTTTTTCAAAAGCAACCAAACCAATCCTTGTAACTTTAAAAAGCTGGTGTCCACACACAGTCCTTTGAACCTCTGCACTCCTATGTTGTTCCTCAAGTGTGCTCCCCCCAGAGTTAGGTTGCACTGCTGCTGGAACAGGGGGTGCTCTGGGTGCTGCCGATGCTGTGCGCTGCACTGCTGTTCTCAGAGGCTGGCGGGGATGTAGGGACCTGCTGTCTCCCCGCTGTTTCCCCTGAGGGAAAGGGGAGAAAAAAAAGGGGCGGGGGGAAGGGGGGGGTTGGGCGAAGCGAAATTGAAAACGTTAGTTATCATAGAAAATAACAATCCATTCCTTCCGTAATCGTCATCTTCTGGTGGTTTGTATTTCCATGCAACGAATGTCGTGGGTGACAGAGCTCAAACAGAGTACTGTTGAAAACATGACTAGACTTTGGCACCTTCGCATTGCTAGGCACATGGGGAAAACAATACTGCTGTTTTCTTAAGTGTTTTAAAAGCAGTTGATGGAAACTGCCAAGACAGACACTGTCCATCTCCTGTTGTCAGCTGTCACTCAAATGGGTCCCATTACATGACTCAGACCACTTTATAGCTTTGCTGTTTCATGGAAAAAGGCCAATGAAATGTAGGCTTTCGTTTTAATGCCAGTTTACAGAGTAGCATATTTACTAAAAGTGGACCTGAAGACAACGTTCCTCAGTCAGCTGGATACCACATATCCTGAGACATGGCCAGTTTTCTTCGTGTAGAGAAACAACAGGCTACCCTGCAAGCTTGACTTGATTTACTCCAAATATAACATGCAGGACGCTCCCCTACAGCTACCACAGTACGTATAGCACTTATAACCTGTAGTGGGAACAAGTCTCACCATTTCTTGTTAATTGTTTACTGACAATAAATTAAAAGCCCTTTGTTATTTGTATTGCCAAATCGAGCACTAGGAGTTAAAGCCAGATTTATGGCTCCTGATAAAACCTCGGTTTTTGTCTGCTCCCCTCACACCCCTTCTGCACCTGTGGCTGGGATCCCATGGAAAAAATCCAGCTCTCAACTAGCATGAAAGTAAAAATTGCACCATTATGTGAATGCCCAAAAGATCATAATGAGGCCATATAGGAAACTGTAACTGTGGCATTTTTTAAGTTACAGGGCTCAAATCTGCAACCTTAGTAATATTACAAAACAGCCTCTTCAAAACAGATGGCAAGACCAAGTTTATATACTGGGCACTGTAGTTGCCCCCTCCCTCAAGTTCATCTCTCAGGACGTGAACCCATGATCTCAGGATGGTAACACGGACAGAGTGCTGCTGTTTGAGCTGCAGACCAACTGTGGCAGCCAGAACCAGCACGGCTGCTTTCCCAGCAAAGGAGTGAGACGGAAATGTTTTGCCGGATCATGGGCAGGAACAACTGGGAAAAATCAAAGACTGGTACATCTCCTGCCTCACGAGTTTATAGTGACGCACATCTCCTGCTTCACATTGCCCTAGGTTATCCAAAACCTGACACCATGGGCCAGGTCTGCAGAGTCCAATTTTTCTTCCCTGCTCAGGATTCAGTAGCGCTCCCGTTCCCCAGCGATTGCTTCAGTGACAGGTTGAAGGCCAGAGGCACAGCCTGCATCCAGAGGGTTACAGAGCCGGGACGAGCCAGCTTCCTCCCACAGGAGCTGCTCTGGCACATCCCCATGCCCTGTGCACTGCTGCCCGGCTGCCAGAGCCCCGAGCTCCTCCGGAATGCGGCCACGGAGGAAGTGTGCCTTTAACGCTTTCTGTCTCGGGCCAGAAAACGTCCTTCTGCAGGCTGCTCAGTATTCCCAGGTCTGCTGCAAACAAGGGAGGTCTGAGGATTTCTCACAGCAGAGGTTGCAAGTGCTCTTTGTAATGGAAACCAGCGGGTTCGCTGCTAGCTCATGCCACAGCTGTAAGTGCATGTAAGGCCCCAACACGCACAGCTCTTGCCTTACACCCCACTGGTTTAGGAATGGGGAGGAAAGAAAGGACGGGACAGGACAGAAAAACAACAAACTAAACCACTAAACCACATCACCCAGGAGGCCAATGAAATGTTTAAAAAGAGAGTCAGGATCTCACTCTTGAATTCAACACTAAGTCCAGCATTTACTTTTGTGAGCGCATTTTGACTCTTTTTTTCCCAGTGCAAGATGTCACTACATAACTCATCCATGAGCAGCAGATTTCTGCTCGTGGGCATCAGGTCAGAATCTACCCCCAGTCATCTGCAAATAAAATGTGCTTCAGCTCTAAGTTGCATTGGAAACAGCTTTGCAGCCCATCCGAATAAACTGTATAAAAATCATTGTCTGTGTCATGGTGCTGTAAAAGCTTTCATAAGCCTTGTTTGGATGTTTTCCCCTCCCCACTTGCTCCCTTCTCCTCCAGTTGTTTGTGTACACGTCTTCCTTCCTTTTGTACTACAGAAGATATTTATAAAGACAGTGATAAGCAAACTCCCTTTCACTAAAACAAAACAACTGAACACAAACATCAGAAAACAGCAAGCTGGCCGAGCCCTACTCGCAGCAGCACCAGGAGAAGCCGCCGTAGCCACGCAGAGGGACGGCGGCCGCCTCGCTCCCCCAGCCGGGCCCCCGGCCGCCTGCCCGCTCTCCTTCCAGCTCTGCTGTCACCCATTTTACAAACCACATGATTGCACACAGCTTTGCGTCAGCCTCGGCATGTCAATACAATCCGTATGCATTTAACCATAAATTCATTTATAAGCTAAACACATGTTGTTTTTATTTTATGGCAAAGTGACAGGCGCAGTGCCAGAGTCCCCGTGCGAGCCCAACAGCTCACTCTACTCCTCCCAGCTCCCCCAGAAAGCATCTTCAGAGGCACCTTCCCTTCAGTTTTGGATGGGAGTTCCCTGCCCTCCACTGTAATTCAATTGCCTCTGCAGCATCTCATTTCTAGAGCATGATCAGCAGCTCTGATATACCACAATCTCTTGTGGAACAGCAACAAATTCTCAATGTCCTGGGCAAAAAAGATCCAAATCCCGGTAATGTTACGAACACAGTCTAGCAGCTACATTTGGACCGGCTGATTTTTCCTACTTTTTTTTTTCCTCAACACCTAGCTAATCTGTAGCGAAGTATTTTTAAAGAATACTCATGAAAAGGATGTAAAGAAATGTAAAGTATCACTGAAGAAGCATTCCCCATCTGTCTTTTTCATGTAAACAGCTTCACGTATCTCAGGTTACAGAACCAGAACTGCTCGAAATGGACATGTCTCATCTATTGACAGTAAACAAGCTTTTACCCATCTGAATGCAACAGCATGCTCTTTATTATTCACACTTAGGAAAGCTGCCAGTTGTACTCCCTGTCCAGGAAGTCTGAATGTTTGCTTTTCTATCTCCGTTTGCCAAATATAATTGGTTGCTATGTCAGTTTATTTTAAATCAGATCCCATAAAAAAGGGAGAAGTGGGGGAGAAGGGACGCTTTTAACTTCTCAGATTTTGGAACATTTTATCCTCTTAACTTCCAACACTGCCTGGAGAAGAAGGGAAGCACGCTTTCTAAGAGAATGAAGCCACTGATACACTCTGTAACACAGCATTCACTTTACTTGGTCTAGCAGCCTCATTAACTAATCAGACTTGTGCATATCCCTTCCTAAACACAGTCAATTATCCCTATTAAGGCAGATATTTACATGGTTAAATTTTGAAGGGTCTCTGCCTCTACGCACACCACAAGATTTTTGCTTCTTTGTAAGCCTCCCAGGTAAATTGGGTGAATTGTGGCAAACCTCTGCTACTTTCCCTTTGTTCTTGGGTCCTCTCCAGGCAGAACCAACACCACTGTGGAAAGCTTTCAGCCACCTTTAACTGGCTAGAGAAAGGATCAAAAGTAAAGAGTCTTTCACAGAAAAGTTGGCTAAAATTCCTCCTCCATTGCCATAATCCTAACTTCCCCCCACCTCTCTTCCTCTAATACCTGTGTATCTAGGTCATCTGTACTTCATGTTGAATCGTTTCAGAGAATCCAGAGTATTTTAAAGCACATTCATCACCAGCAGTAGCTTTTGTCCGTGCTCTGAGTATCACCAAAACACAGTTTTAGAATGAACTCATATTTTCCAACCTTTGGCCTAAATCACGTGTTAGAAACTCAGTGCTACTTGCAACAAAAGACGAGATTTCAGAACACACTTCAGCAGCATATGAGTTCTCTAATGGCAAAAGACAGCCGCTCTGTAGATGAAATTTAGATTATCCTTTTTTTCCCCCTCCTTATTTTATTAAAAGTCTGCAGTGAGCTCTAAATTGTTTCCACTGCAGCTGGATTATCTTGTCTGCCACAGCAGTTGTCCTCTAAGAGACTGTCCCTGCCAGAGCCTTCACTGTGCTCTGCTGCAAGTTGTGCTTTGTAGATACAAGATACTATGCGCAGAAAAATCATGTGCACAGGAACATAGGTTCACTTTCACAATCCTTTGAAAATCTGAACCAGATAACTTCATAGATATTATTTATCATTTCTGTGATCCTCTGATCTGGTGAGTTACAATGTCCCATTCCTTTCTTTTCTTCTCATTTATTGCCTTGTTCTCTACTTATTTTCATCTCTCAAACACAGAGCCAGAGCAGCTGCCCTCTCCACTACTTGTGCATGGTCACTATGACTGATGCACTTTGTTAATATAATTCTTTTAATGGGATTGCTCCAAGTCCTATTACTGCTGAAGGATTTATCATATTGGCTTCCCAGTGTTCCCTGACTACTGACATACAACACGTCTATAGATGGTTCTGTATATGAACAGACATTGAACTTCCACAAATGGAGGACCAATGATACGAATTTAACAATTGATTTAATTTTCTGTTAATAAAGGCTACCTATTTGGAAATTACCTTCTCAACTTACACATTTACTCACTGAAATTGCACTTATTTTTCTTCCACAATGTTTCAGTAGTATATGTGGCAGAATTATACTATTTATGCATATTATCACAACCTTTAAATTTTCCACATTTGCCTCAATTCCAAACAAGCTTCATACACAGCTGATGCATTGAGAAGTATTAAACTGCTTATACAAAGTTGTTGTACTGCCAACTGGAAAAAAACCCACAGGATTTTTTTCCAAATTAACATAAGCTCATGGGTCATAATATTTACAGAAGCTCTGACATGACAGGGCCGGATTCTCAGTCCTAAATAGTTTCTATGAGGTTTTAGATACTGAAAAAACTCTGCAGTGCGCTATGGGAGAATTCCAGTGCTGCAGAGCTGCACAGGTTTGGAGTAATTGACCTCACATTCTCCCCACCTCCCAGATACCTTGGCAAGGTCTGGTGAGGTCAAAAGTGGAAGCAACTGGGAGTCCACCATGCTGTAGGGATCCCGAGATATCCCGTAATCCACAAGCAGCCAAAGCCAGATGCTGCAAATCAAGGTCCCATCAGCGCCCAGTCTTTGTCTGTACCACCTTGCAGATTACATGCAACAGAAAACTCCCCAAACTCCCTCTTCTTCCACTACATTATTGCATTTCTACTAATGTAGTTTAGTACGGAAAAAAATTCTGAGGAGATACTGAAAAATTATCTATGCATAATGACTGCACCATCTCCTCCAAAGAACACAGGAATAAATAATTGGGACAAAAATTCTATGTAATCAAGGCCCAAGAAACATTTTCAAGTCTAGATATATTCAAAGTATGTCTGTGGAAATAAAGCATTCTCTTAGCCATTTGGCCCACTCCTTGTGCTGATCACATCACATTCCCAGTCACATCAGCCTGTTTTAGTAACTGCGAAAAATTTTGAAAAAAGGAGTATGGGAACCAAAAGGGATCCATTAACTGAAATGTTAACTAAATTTGAAATACAGGGATGCTACTAATGATAATACACAAGCCAGGAATACTCAGCTTTACTCATGTCCCAGGTGAGTTTTTCAAGTTTCGTGTTTAAAATTATTTTAGCAAATTTTAAATCATGTTCATAACACATAACACCACCCTTTAGGGAAGGGCGGGTATCAATCTCCTGATACGCACCAACCAGCTCATGGGAGGAGCTGCTGGAAAACGCCCTAATAAGAACAGAAAGGAAGAACGAAAGTCCAGGATAGCCGTTGCTGGCCCCCCTCCCCTTTCCTCCCACCTTGCAAGAGTTCAGACCACACCACATCTCCTGTGGCGTCATCTGCACTGAGGTCTGTAAGAGCCCTCATACTCACCTGTGTGAGAGTAGATAAACCAGAGCGCTCCTGTTAGCAGGGCTCCGATTACAAATGCCGCGAAGGCAATGCCCACGACAGTCAGCGTGTCCAGACCGTAGAACACAGCTGCAAGTTAAACACACACAACAAGGACTTTTTATTTTCAGTGGCAAATACTGTTTTACAAAAATTTACCTTTACAAGTTTTTTGAAAATTCATAGTTAATTAAGCAGCATTTTAAGGAACAGACTAGCAGATTTGCATCAAGGAAATTAAACCGATGCTTTCAGAGGCTGGCTTCAGTCCAACCAACTGTTCCACGTAAAGCAAAACCCGAGCTCAGCACACCCAAATCTGGAAAAACATTGCAAAAATTAAGCATTTTCAGTTGGCTGTTAATAACTTGCTTGCAATTAAATATCCATTTATCTTAAAAATGTGTTTTAAAAAAGCTGAATTTTTTTGGCAAAAGGCGCTTTTCATTTAAATACCCTAACATTCAAGCAAACTCTCCCCTACATCTCCTGCAAGTTCAGTCTGAAATCTAGGTGGAGAACGGAACTGCTGTTAAGAGGGAAGAGATGCCAGCAAAAAGTCAGCGAAAACATAAATAGAAACAATTGTTTTTCACATTTGGCAATGCTTTCAATAACTGAAATTAATTCCAGAACACAAAAATAGAACCACACACACACGCAAATCATTTTCTAGGGGAGAGGCCCTTTTGCAGTACCATTTCAAGGGTAACAGCATCTGGTTCCTGGATGTATTGCCCCCCAGTGTTAACCATGCAAACAGAGAAACTTTTGGCTTTTGTGTTTTCCTTTTTGGCGATTAGAAATACTTCAAAAAATAATAACTACTCTTTTAGCAATCATTTGGGGAAATTTCTTCTTACAAAATCTCTTTCTAGTTTCAGTATTTTTAATGTTTCCCAGTGCACAAAACGGCTTAGGCCAGTGAATAACATTTTACTGACTACGCTGGCCAGGAAACGAACTGATTGAATCTTTTCAGTAGTATCCTTCAGTGGAATGTCAGTTCTCAAAGCACAACCAACACCCTCACTTTACACGTTCCTGCATCCAGCAGATGTCCCTATGGACATCCCCCCAGCCCAACAGCTCCTGAGATCCTCAGGGTCATTCCCCTTTTGACAAATGTCTTCTCCAGCAGTTCCTGTTGGCAAAGGGCCTTCAGGACCCACTTCTGGGTGTCTGGGACCAGGTTTGCATATGCAACACCTGACAGATAGTGCCTTAGAAGGTTTTTCTCCCATTTCTTCTATGAGAATATTTCTGATTCCTTTGGCCACATTTGGTCATTTTAAATGCAAACAGAAAAGACTCTCTTAACTGTTTTGCCCACAAGGTACCAGTCAGTGTCGTTTCCTCTTAGGAGGAAACTTAAGGGAGAGGAGAAAGTCACATGGAAGCTGAAATGGCAGAGGCATAACTCCTTATTTCCCTTGTTATTCTGAGCAAATTTAGTCCCAAAGAGATAGGGACAGGAGCAGAGGAAAAAAAACCCTTCTTTGCACTTCCTCTTCTAATCTTCCCTTTTCTCCCTTCATTCCTGTTTTTGGCTACAAATCATCTTCACCTTCCTGTTTATTATTGTCTTCTAGTGCTGCTTCTCTCCTTTTCTTCCCTTCCTGGGTCAGTAACTGACCCTGGTTAATTCGCTATCCCAAGACAACAGAAAATGACAAAGAAATTAATCCATATCAAGGGAGCGATATCATCTTCTGCATGACATGTAAATGCTGGTGCCAGAGTAACTGGGGATGTGGCCAGCTGCAGTGCAGGGTAGGAGTGAGGCTTGGAGTAGGACACAAGAGCTCCGTAAGATGGCATTCCTGCTGAAACCCTGGTATGGGGAAGCAGTGGCCTCAGCAGAGAAGGGGGAAATAACACACATGCACACCAGCAAATGAACTTGCTAAGGCTGAGACTCTCAGTGATGTTCTCCCAAATCTGATTTTTCACATGTGCAAAAGGTCACAGCTCTTCTCTCTAAATGCTGGTGGGAATCTCCCAATCAGCAATACAGTCAGAATTCTGTTCTGCCCCAGAATTTAACACATACACTCAGAAAGCTTGCAGATAATTTTCTTCATTGATCTAATACTTTCTAGACAAAAGTTTAAGGCTTAAAAGAGATTGGTTTAAGAGTTACTTACGTGGCTGTCTCACATTTGGCTTTGGAAGGGAAGGATCTAATTAAAAAAACAAAACAAAACAAAACAAAAACCACAAAACGTTAATCAGACAGAGTTCCACATACAGCCTACAAACTATGCAAGGAACCATCAGGATAATTGAGAGAAAGACATTAATTATAATTTTTACAAACCAGGAACTCCAGGAGAACCAGCCTGAATTCAATAATCTTGCTCAGCTCAGAAAAATTCTGTTCATATATTGATCATTCCTCAGAGGAACATATCTACAGTATAGTTCATGCAGCATATATTTTGCTGGCAAGCACACTGCAAACTTTCCCACCCAAGATGTCATCAGGTCTGACCTGCAGTAACTCTGGTTATCCCAATCTAGAGCTCTTAAAGAGCACGGACTGCAAAGGCTATGATACACACTGCTTTGCCCAAATTGCATGAATATGTGTTGATTCACACATTTTCCTGAGTCCTACTTGGTATACTGTCTTAGAAGTTGGGTGGTTTCTTTGTTTTGTTTTTTTTAATTATATATAGAAAATAAAAGATCATAGCTATTATATCAAAGCTATTATTCTTGGCAAGAATATCAAATATCATCACCATTATCAGCATGTAACAGAAAGAGACAAGTAAACATATGTTAAAAAATGAAGAATTTTCCCTTCTTTTCCATGACTGGCTTCTCTTATCTTTCTCCAAGAAAGTCACCTCAAGCAGAAGAGCCAGAGATTCTGGCTTCAGACCTGAGGGCCTGTTTGTTTAGCTGCAGTTTGCTTCTGGATTGTCCACTAACCTAGGGATCTCATTTAAATTCTGGCCTATCTGAGTGTGTTCAGTGCAACAGCTGTAAAAGGATTTGATAAGACAGTGTCCCAATACCTGCTTTTGGATCTCTAGCAACTGAAAAAAAAGGAAGTTTAATTACTACGCAAATAAAGCGGCTCAAAAATACTGAAAATAAACGTATTTCTTGATTTAAAGTATTCTTAAACCAAGACTATGCTTCTAACTTCTTAAAACCCAAATGGCAGCACTAAACTGCCAGCAATATCCTATAAAATCATTAGGGTCTGAGACACATGTGCCTACAATATCCAAAAAAGCATTTTCTTCTTAAACTGCATTATAGTCACTTGTTCTAACACATGAGTACCTCTTCCAGATCCTCTTGGCAGGATGGCAGGAAACAGGTGGAACAGTAGTAGGAAACAGGTGAGAACACAGAGAGGTATGTGTGTGTGGGGGGGGTATGTGTGCATGCACAAATACGCTGGAAAGTCATCAAGCGCACTTAACAACAAAAGCATAACTGAATGTAAGATTTGTGAGGAGGGCTGGACTGAAACCAAGGAGCACTGAACAGTACAAACATGGGTAAGGGCACTATCAGATTGTCCAAACACTGCACTAGCATATTCCAAGTGCCAAGAAAATGCCTTCTGAGCTGAGGGGAGAATGAATTTTCCATGCTTGTTCTGTCATTGGCCTCTCTACAGAGAATATATAGTCTGCTAATTAATGATAGGCTGTGTAGCCTGTTATCAAGTCTCCCCAGTCATACAGTTCTTACATTTATTTTAATGTGGTTTGCTCAGAACAATACAGAAGCAGCGGGAATCCTTGAGGTCCAGGAAAAGCATCTAATTTAAAAACATCAGCAGCCAGCCTTTAGAAACTGTCATGATTTTCTATACATTTGTACAATTGTGACACTTGTTAGCTGCTCACTTGACCTCCTTTCTATGACCTTATTTCCTTTTGCTGTAGAAATAATAATCTAAAGTTTCCACACTTAGCAAAAATCCGAACAATGGGATTGGTAGATTATTCCAACAGAAGAACATGTATTTCCTAGCATTTAAATGGCCATCCATATGCCTTTCATTGAAGTGGAGGAGAGCGTGTGTGAAATGCAGGAATGCACAGGAAAAGAATGTGGCATGAAGTTAGGTTTTAGACACTTCCATTGGGATCTACAGCAATAATGTAAACAACTGACCTTGTAAATAACTAATAAAATTAGGAGGGGAGGCAGAGTTATTCTTATTGAGATAGAGAGTTGTGATTGCTGTTACAGTCAATGACAGTCATGAGCTTATGTCTGAAGAAAGAGATGACACCTTTGCAACGACCAGTTTGTTCTGACTTTTGAAATGTCAAGCGCATGACTTCTACATTTGGCTTGGAAAGCAGATCCAATGGCAGTAACTCAAAAAATATGGTTTAAAACAATGAAAGCTGGCCTGTTCACATGAAAGAAAATGAAGAAAACTACCTCTGAGACGTAAAGTCTCCTGTTCAGTAACGTGATATAATTTCTTCTCAAATCTTAGGTTCACGTACTGGCCAACAATGGCATCTGGCTTTTAAAAAGGGGTTGCTTGATTCACTGCAGAACAACTGCATACCAACAAAGCTATGTTGTTAATGTGCCACTTTGTATTACATCTGAAAGCTGTGAGATGCTGGGGAGATTTCCACCAAACATCCCACAATTAAACTAAATCACCCACAATGCAACAAAATACTCTATCACGCTGTTGTCTTGTAACTAATCTTTATAAATTTAGCTCATCTTTGCACACTAAGACCTTGTGCCTCTGACAAAGACAACATTCTGAGTGGAGCCCGAGACGGGAGCAGCGCACAATGCTCCACACATCAGAAGGGTAAGAAAGCTCAGAGTATGAGTCTGTTTATTGAAAACTGAACTTCAGTTTCAGGATTTACTCATTCCCAATAGAATAACCACTGAAAAAAAAATATAAAATGAGAGCTTTGCAAAAAGAAAAAGCCCAGAATTAGGCCCAAAGCACAGTTTTAAGTGTACCACACTGACAGATCAAATACTTGCCTTTAGATCATAGTGGATTTGATCTGTATTAACAAATTTGTAAAAAAAAAAACAAAAACAACCCAAACATGAGCTGACTTGCAGAATTCAACAGAATCAGTTGTTGCTTATGTCCCCTAGCAATGCTGTACGGTACTTGAAATTGTTTGAAGACTAAAAAGCATGCACTGTACAACGGAGGTTAAAGGACTTCTGATCCCCATCCTTTTGACACTCCCCCAAAAGCATTCCAAAGGTCAAACAGCCTTTGGACACAACTGGAAGATTTTGATGTGCACGTGAAGCCACTGAAGCTTCTGATTAAACTCCCACGCTAATACAAAAAGAAAAGATAATGCACATATATTTCCTTCTACAAATGCAACAAAACATGATTGATGCTGTTGTCAGAGGGATTCACTTAAGTGAAACTGTGAAAAGAGTTCTTACTTCCCATCACTCACAGGGCATATTCTTAAGCTGCAGTACAGTCTTATCATGCCGTTTGGCATTATCTCATAATGCTCTTCAGTCTTTCCAACTCCTTCAACCAGTTACCAGCCACACTCATGTTTTTTTTCCGTAAAGGTTACATAATCAAACATGCCCCACCAAACTAGAGCTAAAATACCTTTGTGCATCTCATCTTTTGCTCTTAATAGTTTAACAATCTAATGGGTGTCTCTCCGGTGGCCATCCCTTTGCCTTGCAAACTTATCAGGCTTCAGCGTCCTCATGACTTTGTAATTCCATTGTTGTTATTCCTAAATATATATTTACAATCACAATAAAGAAATGATACAGCAGGGAGCAGCGCACTGCCTTTGATCTCTGGGCAACAAGGAGTTGTGAAGCGCTACTGCTATATTTATACTTCTCAAACTCATATTGTTGTGTAGTATGGTATTCCTTTCTCAATGCCTGGCAAAACTACATGTCCAGAGATCAATAAAGACAGTTAAAAAACAGCGATGAACTGCCATGATGATTGCTGCCAGGGAAATGTCTAACCAAATAATACCTTACAAACACAGCATCACCACAAGATTATACAATGCCACATACTTGGAGTACTCCCTGATTTCAAGTGGCTGTATGTTACACAGTATAATATATAGCTTTATTAAACAGTTCGAGCTCATTTTCATACCTTCTGGTTTTCCTTCACGTGTTATTACAACAAGGGGTTTGGTGAAGGTTTTCTTGTTGTGCATCATGGCCAAGATCATATCCACATTGAGAGAGGTGCAAGCTTCATCAGGAGGAATGCACTGCAGGTGGAAAAAACAGTGTGTGAGGTCAGAGTGTCATTCTGCCAGGACAGCTGTGCCTTCATTAGGGATCTTCTAACCTTTATCAGATGTTACTATTTAACTTAAACAGTAGTAATTATTTTATTTTAGGATAAATGTTTTTAAAAAATCTGATAACCAAAACTGTAGCCACCAGCACACGTTGATCAACGATGGCAAATCATCTTTAAAAAAATACATTTTAAGGGGGATGTGCACAAACCCCAAAGTAAAAATAAATTCCAAATTCTTAGACCATGTTCTTTAACAACTAATTTACAGCCATTTCAATTAGTTATAAAGCAAAATTTGGCAATTCTCTTTTGTAACAATCAGATTGCAATATTATCCACTATAATGGATGTCTTTGGAAATTAAAGCTAACGTTTGTGCTTTGGATATAGATAGCAAAGGTAAATCTGAACCACTTGCATAATAAAAAGCAATTTCTATTTATCCATGTAACCACCTAATGAAATTTAAACAGAAATTGTAAATTAGGCAGTCAAAATGCATAGCATCATAACTCTTATCTATTAAACTCTTGAGCCAAGAGATATCATGGTCATTACATCAATTCTACAGAAAACTGTTTATTCACTTCAAAGTTCAGATGAAAAAAATATCTTATATTCACCTAAAATCAGAAGTTTAGACTTTAATAAATTACTGACCTTTGGCAGTCCTTGAGTATCTTTGTCTTTATTTGTACACAAAGTCAACTCACAGTGAAGAAAGAGCAGTGAGATGTTGAACATTGGTTTAAACACAAAGCTAAATCTTTTTTTGTCCTTCTGTGCATGTGGTATCGGAAAGTTCACCTTCTCAATGCTGTAGAATTTAACAGATTCATCTTTAGGACAAATGTTTTCTATAACAGTGTAGTCAGACATTCTATCTGGATTTGAAAACGGGGATACAAAGCATGTTTGAATGGCAAAGCCCAAGGATCTGTCAGCTTTAGTCACAGACACCTGCATTAGAAAGAAAGAGATGGTAAGATCTCAGAAATGACATTTTTAGTTCACATTTCATTAACATTATCAACAGTTTTTTAAGCAGTTTTCCAGTGCCACTTCCAATCTGAACTATTTTGAAGGCTAAATGTTAAGGGTAGACTGTCAAAACTGAGAGACAGAAAATCTGTGGCTTCAAAACCAGCAGCTGTTTAATAGCATAACCATGCATAAATACAGCAATCCCTTATCTTTCCAAAGGCAGAAGAAAAACCCAGTCCAGATCAGACACGTAGTTAGTGACTGCAAATGCCACCTGAGATGGCACTGCTTCCCTTAGACACCCAGACTATGAGAGAGCTGTATGGAAGTCAATTACTAATTCGACGTCTTTGTATCTGTTTGAAACTTTAATGAAAAGGGAAAAAAAAAAATAAAAGCAACAGACACAACAGAGAACCCACCCCCAGCCAGGAGAGGAATGCAGAGGCAGAGAGAAGGTCATGGTCTGATGTGTGGGTGGCATTCCTGGACTTGGGGGGGGGTGGGGGAGCCTCCTAAAAAGCCATAATTTCTTGTGAAATGATCCATTTAGTTTACTGTGTGGTTGAAATTCATATTCTTTTATGAAACATAATTAAGACTGCAAGCTTCCAGGGCACTGATGTTGTTCAGCTGGACCGGAATGCAGACAACAAACGCGACAGAATAATTAGGAAAAAAATTTAAATGGAATTTATAACAAATGAAGCATGTTGCTCTTAATAAACAAAAACGTTGTGCCTAACTATTAACACTGTCTGATGAAAACAGCTCCACAATAAATAATTTTCTTCTTAGAAGAAATGTGCCTTAAATGTGTACTTAATCCATACATGCTGCATGTATATTTAAGAAAGACCCTGCCAAATTTTCCCTGTGGTCTATACAGAAATTTTTGGATGCTATGAGTTGTGCAGTGAATAAAGGCATTTCTCATTTTTTCTCTCCCTGATGTGAGCAGCAATCAAATTAGAGATGAAGGGATGTGCTGAAGCATCTAAGCAAGAATGACCATCTGTCTAAAAAGAACAGAAATAAAGACGGGTGAATGAAAGTCAAGCCACAGATACTGACAGATAAACAAGCTGATGGTGTAAACTTGTTAAAAAAGAGATTATGCCAAGGAAGATAGGCATACTACAGTATCATGAAATGCCACCAGGTAAATAAATGGATGAATGATATCTCAAGGAAAAAAAGAAAACTCCAGGAGGAAGAGGAGACCAAAATACAATAAGAAAATGACAGCAGAGAACAAAGAAAAAAAGCCAGAAGATTCAAATACAAAAAACATTTTTAGCAGAGAAAGAAAATCAAGTTCTCACAGATTATGACCTAAGCAATTTATTGACCAAAACACCAAAATATATTTGTTAACAACAAAAGCAAAACAGAAATAAAAATAAAAAAAAAATCTGTGTCAACTAAAAATGGAGTCACAGAAGTTCTAAACTGATACAGATTTTCCACTGTGCAAGAAGGCAAAACAGAAAAAAAAAAAGGCATCTGCCAGGACAGGTGATGAAGAAATCAGAACATCTGTCTGAATAAACAGCTCCGGAACCAGACAAATCCAGAGGGCTCGGGGCCAGGGGGATTCATCCCAGATTGCTGAAGGAAGCAGCCAGTTTTATCCAAATGAAAAAAATAACGTGGCTTTTATAAACATATTCTTAACTAAGTGTGACATACTTTCTTTTTGTTTCAATTGTCTTAAGTACTTTTCACTGGGTACAGAATAAGGAAGAGACACAACACACAAACAGTGAAGAAAACTGCACCAATGTCAAATGGGCCACTAAGCTTATCATGTGCAGCATGGGCTCACAAATAGGAGCTAACCTGGGCAAGAGAAACATGGCACCGCTTCAGTCAATACACTCATTTTCCTGCTCTTATAAACCCATAGCTCACCACTCGTGATTTACTTATCTATAAACTGGTGATATTACTTCATTGCCAATGTTGTATTTATTAATGCCTACCATTATTTGAAAAATGCAAAATTCTGTTCACATGACAATCTTTAGAAATACTGATTGTATTGGTTTGAAATTCCCCAGATTTCATAAGCAACTTAGCAACACTTGGAAATATTACCAGCTCCACAACGCACCTGAAGTCAAGGGTTGTTGACTTTGCTGGTCTTATTTATCTAAAGCTGTTAGATCTCTTGTGTGATAGCATTCAAAAGGAATGCAACTGGCGTTTGCAAGTGGATCAGAGACAGACCAGAATCTGTATAAACTTTGTAACCTGAGAACACTACCATATGGAAGACAGGCACCTGTAATCATTTTTTGCACTTCTACATCTTTCAGATGAGGCTCAGCCACTTTACTCAATAAAATGGGCCTCAAAGTCTTCATCAGGAAATGTCAGTTCAGAACAAGAGGTCAGAGATGACCTTTAAGTTTTGCAGAGAAAAGCAGATTTGGCAAGAATGACCAGTTTACCTTGTAGTTAAATTCATCCATTTTGTAGGAATCCTTTTGTTTTGACCCAAAACATTGTCCTGCTTCTTACCCGTTTCTGTTCTCTGCAGCCACCAAAGTACCCACCTGTCTGCCTAAAGCAATCGCACAATGAGACCTTTCAACTGACAAGAACAGATTTGGCTCAGTTGCACAGCCTTGCAAAATGTTTCCGTTAGTTTGAAAGCCTTTTTGGTTTGTTACCTCTACATATATTGGCCCATTCTCAGCAACAGAGAAGAGTCCCTGGGAGGGAGCAAGGAACAGATCCGTTTTGTACAGCTCCATGTTGAAGGTCACATTGGTGATGTGTGGTTCAGGAGGCCAGAACATGCCTCTGTCATCCTCTGGCTGGTGCAGCGTGCAATTAAACTGAAATGAAAAAAAAAAAACAATACAAATACATCCTGAGTCAGGAGTGGTAGCTCGATAAGGACAAATTTGGAGTGTACAGTACAGGCCCACCCATATTCCGTCAACTTAGTGCAAATCTTCAACAGGGTCACAAGAAATAGAAGTGAGAAGAAATGTGTTAAAAGACAAATTAATTGCTACACAATTAATGTAATTTACGTGAAGTGCCTATTACAACAGGCATTTCTCTATGGTCAGGTGCAAACCCGAGAGTAACGTACCGCTATTTCAGGCCAGCTTGAGAAAGCAACATCTCCCTCATCAGCATCCCCTGGAAATCCATTATCACCTGATTCCATGTCATCATCATCAAAGCCGCTGCTTTCAGCTGGTGATGACAGCTGAATGACAATCTGCACAAAAGGTATTGCAAACGCATAAAATTACGTGATAACTGAGCACTCTCTCTTCATTGTTATTATTTTCTTCTCTCTTCAGAACAACATAAAGGCCAGAAGAAGTGCACCAGGTAAGCAGACGGTGAAAGCATGTCTTAAACAGCCTTGTGCTGAGCATGTAAGATATGTAGGTTATATTTAGAGAAAGCTGCTTAGTTTTTTTTCCAAAATTCAGAGCCAGCAAAGACACCAGTCTGGGTGCTGGTGTCTGAATGAGCACCCTATCATTTCCATTCTATTTGTAGTATTTCTATAACTAACATTGGAAAAAGAAATGGCTTTCTCAAGTGCTTTTTTGCAACTTACAGTTTTCCTTAATGCACTCACGTAAAAATCACTGAAAGTGTTAGGGTCATTAAAGGATTTTCTCTTCTGTCATTTACATTTTTTTCAGATATGTACGCCCAAAACCATGATGTTCCTTTCTTCATTTTTCCCTTCTTTGTTTTTCTCTGAATTTCTACTGAATTTCCCCCTCCCCCCCCTTTTTTTTTTTCCTCCTTTGCACACTTCTCCCTTTCGTCACCTGAAAATTCCCATTTTTGTTTTCCAACGTTCTGCGCTCTGCTCCTGTATGCCCTGTGGCTCCTCAGCTAGTTCCCTCCCTTCCAGGACTTCATCTTTGTTTTCTTGGATATAGAGCAACTGCTAAGAATTGACATATACACTCTTTGAGACTCCACTGCACGGGGTTTATTTTTCAGGAGAAATGTTCCCAAATTCTGAAAGATACCATATATGATTCAGAGTTTAATTGAGTAGCCAAGACTATTAAAAGACACGATGCAGAAAGGAGAGGAGGCAAATATCCATTTTAGTTTGGACCATAATAGGATATAGGGACAATGACAGTATTTAGTTCCAGACACGTGCTGTTCTGCAGTTTGGAGATGTTTCTATCCACAGTCTTGGTTTGGGACTGTTTCTAATGTTAGGTGCTACAGACTTGCCAGTATAGAATGGTTTCAACCAGGCAAGGTCAGATCAGATTGCTTTAGCTGTGTTTGGGTTGGACTACAGGCTTTCCACCATTTGCCAAGGTTACTTCTATGTACTGGAAAGCTCCAGCAAGAGAAACGTGTCATTACTTTCCAACCCAGATTAGCTGCACTGTACTCAAACTCATAAGCTGAGCCGCCCTGGAAGCAGTCGCTTAGAAGCTAAGTGGGGTCCTTAGCATCATCACTCATATACAAGCACTCAGAGTCCCTTTATCACGTACATCAACTGACAGCAAATATGAATCCAAATTATGAGAGAGAAGCATGCACAGATAATGTCTTTTCCTTACATTTTGAAAGCCTTTTTCACACGCACTTTTGGAAAAAAAATTTCACTTGAAATACTTCAGCACACGAATTAAATGGTATTGATTGTGCAATCACAAACCTTCGTTCCTATTCCTCCTTTCAGCTACACAGCACTGCTTATCTACTAGTACATCAAAGCTGCATAGGGAAAGCTGGTGCAACTTCTCCCGAGACTGGTACAGATGGTCCCCAAAACATAGCCATGCTGTTTTGTAGAAGTATTTAACTCCAACCCCTCCGTTTTCCTTTGGGATATTATCTGACCACAAAAGCACACTGACTGTGCAGCCTTCATACCTCCTTGAATACAGGGACTGTAGCTGCAACTAGGTTTGAGCTAGACAGGAAAAGATCAGGATGCCTCCTTTTTGCTAAGAGTAAAGCTAATTACAATGGCTTCCTTGTACCACTATGATGCGCAGCGCAGAGGCTCCTCTTTACAAAATACTCACAGAGTTAAAATAAACAATCTTGTTGAAGATATATGCTGTCCGAGTCCCACACTGGTTCAGCGAAGACTCCAAAATGAAATGGGTACCATTCATCCTGGCTTTGCAAGAGTGATCCAGCAGCGAGAGTTCTGTCCTTGTGTAGCCGTTAGCCTGAAACAAAGGCACTTTGTAAGTGGCTGAAACACAATTGTGTTAGGTTCTTGCTTAAAGTGCAGCTCAGAATACTGTTCATGACTGCTGACAGGAGGAAGTGAAGTTCATTGTACTGACATCCAAGGAAGGTCACGCTCAAAATGCTGTTAAACATGACAGACAGGGAATAAATGTAACATGGAACAAAGAAAACAACAGGTTCATTATTAATCTGCTGATTAATAATGCTGACTCTGTTTGGTCTGAAATGAGCTAAAAATGCTGTCTGTATCAGGCTCTTTTCCACAATGCAAATGGACACAAGCAACCTGTCAGCTGGTAGATGGAAAAGACAGATCCATTCAGGTCTCACACAGCTATCAAAAGCAGCTTGTTTGTACTTTGGAAATTTAAAAACTCAAGACTGATGGTTGAGTACAGTAATTTTTTGACAGAACCAACCCTGCAAAGCTTTAATCAGAAATCCCTCTACGAACTATAGGATTGTTGGGAAGAAGAAACATGACCCTGAGTTATGGCAAAGAATATCTACAGTATAGTTCCTCACCAAACTATTTTTTGGGGGGGTTGGATGGTGATGGCTGTAGATCTTAGAAAGTTTATTTTTTCAATCAAAATACAAATAGAAAAAAATTCTGCACTGAAACAGTTATTAAGCATTGGAACAGGATGCCCAGGGAAGTGGCTGAGTTGCCATTCCTGGAGGTATTTAAGAGACATGTAGATGTGGTGCTTAGGGACATGGTTTAGTGGTAGACTTGGCAGCATTAAGTTTACAGTTGGACTTGATGACCTTAAATGTCTTTTCCAACCTAAATGATTCTATGATATAAAACGGTCTGCGCAAAAAAGTCTGCCCAAATTTGGGAATAAGAGATCACACCAACCTGCAGAGAGTCTTTTTCTACAGCTACTGTCATGACTTTGTCATCACACTTTATTGACAGGGCTACACCAGCACTGCCCTGAACCTCTTCTGGTTCTTTATGTTTTGAGAGGGAATGCTCAAAGTCATGATTTATTAATGTATCCACTGAATCCCTGGACGGGAAGATTCCTTCTCCCGCTGTGTCATGTCTTCCTCTGTTAATGTGAAAAGGGAAAGCCAGGCCATCACTTAATGCAGGATTCTTTGGGGCAGGCAGTGGGTTAGCACCCAGCAATTCTGTCAGCTCTGGAGGAAGGGAATGGTCTTCTTCATCATTCATCTCTTCTAAAAAAAAAAAGAAGGGAAAGAATGAACATCAGGTTATTCAATAATTTTTATAAGAGTCTTCAGAACTAATCAATTTCATACCAAAAAAATAAAATATCCAGAAAGGAAGCTCTTGAAGGACATCCAAAGCAGCATCTTTGTACTTTTCAGGTAACTAGCCACATTTCCTCCACTAAGGGTTTAGTTGTTACTGAGGCATCTAATCCTGTTATATTTAATCCCTGCTAGAAATCTGCCTCACTAAGAGTTGAAAATGAGCCTTGAGGAGTGGGACTATTCTATGCAAAAGGCAACCACCGAGGTAAGAGAAACATCACATCAGCAAATACACTATTTTAGTGCCGTTAAAATAGTCCAAGTGCAAATCATTGGGTGAAATTCTTCTATTACCTGTCCCATCACAAATTCAGTCACTCCACTGTTGTGAAACTACTTACATAACCAGAGTGAAGTTGAACGAGAGTTAACTTTATACTGAGTAAATGAGAACATTATCTCCTGGCTTTACATGCGACTGCTCAGGACAGAAATCTCAAAATCTGGCCCAAGTAGATAATTATCTGTAGCCCACGAGAGTGCAATTGGTAAAATTAAGGTGAGCATAAGTTTTATCAAAAGAGCTAAACAATATTTTCATTGATTGAAATTCAGGAATGGTGAAAAAGCTGATGCAGCTCTACTAGCTTCAATGGACCCAGATATCTTTACATCAGCAAGGACTTCGGCCAAATAGTTAGACTTTTTTTCAATGGTTGTATTTATTCCATTTGCTCAGGCTTTCCTGGTAAGCCAGTTTTGTCTGTAAACAATTAAAAAGTTTATTTAATTGTCTCAAGGAAACACAATGGTGATACTTTGGGGGAAAAAAAAATCAAAGCTAGATTTATTAACTAACGAGATACCTAGTTGCTAGCTTATTACTAATGAGATACCATTCCAGTGAACACTGAGCATGGCCAGCTATAATGGCTTGTGAACTATAACCATTTAATTCCACCAACATTTCAGGATATAACACAATTGGCCTGGACTTTTCTAATAAAAAAGGCACTGATTTTTTTTTTTTTTAACCAGCATTCATAGATATTACCAGCATTCTTGATGATGAGCAGTAAAAGTAGTTCAAACCCCCACAAAAAAGCTTCAAAACTGAGAAAGCACCTTTCAAATCATCAGATTCCTGGAAGTACAAGATATATTTATTCTATACACTAGAAGACCATCTTCAAGCTTACCTGTATCTTCAAGTTGCAGATGAAATCTGTTAGCAACAGGAGCTTTTGTGTAGGAAGTAACTGGACTGTAGTTATGCTCATAAGCCCACTTGATCAAACTCTCATGCGATGAGGGAATATCAGGTATTACTGATTTGCTCATAGTCATGGATCGCTCTGTTTCCTTTCCAAAACCAATACTATTTGATGTCTGAAAACAAAGAAAAACTTGGTTCATGATTTACCATTTAAGGATACTTGAAACGGACTAGTAACACTGATTGAACATGGTTTTCACTCTGTTTTACTCTATTAAATAACAGCAAACTGAGAACACCTGGGAAATAAACCAAACTCGGCCACCTTGGGCACAGAACTGCTGCACATACAGAGAAACCTCCCCCCCGAGCCTCTGCCTGGAGTACAATAAATCAAGGTAGTCAGAAACTGTTAATCCCTAAACGAGACGAAGACGTATTTACAGCCATTTGTGTAATGCCATATTTTCTTCAGAACTGAGTTGAAATGACTTCTGAGGTGAGGTGAGCTCAAGATGACAACTAGTTTTTCAAATGCCCCCTTCGTTTCTTTGATTAGAGCACTACTTAAGCTACATACAGGAAAACCTTTGTTCAAATGAGCATTACTGAAAAAGGCAAAACATAGCATGCTCATGAAGTAGAGCTGATACCAGCTAATGCTTTGAGGTCAGCTGGCACCGAGGACAGCCTGTGACTCTCTGAATGAGTTTCATGTTAGAAATGTTGTGTGCCTCCTGCAAAATGTTGAGTATGTTAAACAGGACCGAATTAAATGCTTAACAGACGATAAGTGAGAACGTGTACATTTATGCAAGGCCAAACTACTTAAAAGAGAACATATACTTTCTGCACATAAATAAAATTTAAAAATTAATTTACAATGCAAGTTTTGCAACAAATACATCAATACAGCAAACTCATAAATGCACTTGCTGATGTCTTAGTTTTATTATTAAATAATTACAAGTAACGGCTTGTCAAAGTTGGCCATGGAATACAGATCAGTCACACCGTCAGTTAGCTTTTACTTTACCATAAACATTTTGCAAAATTTCAAATTTTCTTGTCCAAATGGGCAAGTCAAAGGAATATAACAAACATCTCTAGCTGTTAGAGGGGCAGTTAGAAAATCGTCACTGGTATTACACTTTAACTTGCTTTTAAGAGCTTAGCATCTTAAACTTAAACATGTATTCACACAAAGCTAAATAGATACATAATTATTTTTACATTCACAATATTACCATTATCACTACAACAACCACATCAATGACTACAGAAGAAGCTGAACATACACAGCGCAGTAAAAGCATGACAACCCACTTTTCAACGATTCCTGCAATGTGATAGAATTGCACTTTCTATATGCAGATGATACCATTGAACGCTCTACAACAAACACTTTTATTTCCACGCCTGATTACCTTCTCCATCATATAGGCTGCAGTTGTTTGGTTTTTTTTAAAATCCCATTGGTTTCCCTCAATGTGAGCAAACCTTAATTCTCTTTCACTCTAGACTTTCAAAAGATTGACTGCACTGATCTCTTTTTGCTCAGATCGCTTTTAGACAGTGGTTGTATGAACCTGCTACCCAGCATCACAGAGCTCCATTGCACTTCTGTACCTGACCTCAGAAACAGCTTTTTGAATCAAGCAGTAAATACAGTTCAGAGAGTCCCACCGGAACGGCGCAGTTTACTTTTAGCTCCCTCCCTCATTTCTTCCTAATGACCCAGTTCTGCATCCTTTAAACACAGCTTCAAAATTAAAGGGAAATTTAGTTGGAGAGGATCTTGGTTTGAGGACACTGTTACCAGTACAGTTAGCAATGACGAGAAAAGGCCACTGAAGATAAGAAACAAAAAGGAAGCCATAGGTATCCTAAATTTTAGTACCTAATTACTGTTTTGAATCCAATAATCTTTTAGTTATTCTTCAACAGATACAAATCCGGCCATGATTTATCACACATTTTCATATTACCACACAGCTTTGACTGGCTGGAATTACTACGCTAGCCTAACTTTGCTGGATGTCCCTCTCTGCTTTCCTTTTCTTTTTTGTCATGAGGAGACAGCTGAACAAATATTATCGCAGAATCTTACTGTCCTAGCTGGCACCTGACCATTTCCAGGGCCTGTTTATATCTCTCCTCTCCACACTGAGCCTGTAAATGTTCAGTCCTGCATCGCCTCAATGAAACAAAACCGAGCATAAGGGCTTGCAGAAACAGACAAACCTTCCTTCGCTTGCCTGCCCTGCCAACACCTTCACACACAGTGTATGAAACCAGGCAATCAGAGCCACCCACTAACCTACTCAGAACAGAGAGAGACCATTTCAGAAACTGGTGGGCAGTTGTTCTCATGTAAAGAACAGTCCCTCAAAGCTTTTGAAACCCTCACAGGTTTGTTCCACGCGTTTCACCTCTGTCGCTCTTTGCCCCTCAACACACGTATTTTCTTTCTGCAGTTTCACTTCTTTGTCCACTGTGCAACCCACAGCTTTGTAAAAGAGGACACCAAATCCAAAGGAAGAGATGTGAATGGCAGAGAGTCCACAAGCACAGAAACACACAAGTACCGCACGAGGGCTGATATAAAGACAGACTGCAAACAGGAGTTAAACACAGTCTGGGAGGAAAGTGTTGCGTGTATATTATGTGCAATTACTTTACCTAAACTATTCCCATTTTTACTTGATTTTGTGTCCATCCTCTTTCAGTGTTCCAAGAAACACAGCAAGCTGGGAGATGAGCTAGATGACCTAAAAAGTCTTTTTCATTTTTTGCCTATGAACTTGGACCTCAATAACTCACAGTCCTGCGTTTGAGGCAGCTTAGCACTAACCTTTCCCTCTCGGCTTGCCAATCCCCTCAAGACAATTCTGATTCGTACTGAGGGCAAGAAGTTAGGAAAATTGAAGTGCATGGAACTGATTCAACTAATAAAAAGGACATTGTGAAACATTACCTAATTGTTTAGCAATGTTTTTATGCATTGTCTAAATTTGGGCTTGGAAAGGCCTTCAGCTTAATAGAGATAGGAACAGATCCTAAATACTGGATGTACAGGCTTTTTAATGACATGGGGGTGTTTAATTCCCTCCCACACTCCCCTTGAAATAAAGGAGAACAAACACACAGTCAGAAAGCGAAGCATCTATATAAGTGAAGCAATACAGCAAACAGTTACTCACAAATCCTAACATAAATCTACAAAGCCTTTTACAGACGGACATTTCCATATATAGTATTACTTTCTCTTTTTGTTAGTCTAAATAAAATGTTACCTTCTGCCCCTTGTAACAGAAAGAATTTTCACATACTTTTTAATTATACTTTCAATAATTACTGAAGAACTTTAAGAAGAATAGCAGCCTTGCTTTTCTATACAAGTGCAGCACTTCAGACATTTTTAAATCCTCTAGATTTCCTCTCCCTGAAAATTTATCATCCACAAAGAGGTAGGTAGCTTCATGGATATGAAATACAGTACTTCAGCTATCTCCAAGCATGAAGTGAACTAATGCACAATTATCTATCCTGTGAAAGTAGACCCATATAGGCCTAAATACAGTGGTGAATTTTATGTAATAACCCAGAACGAAACTTTCAAGTCAAGCATTGTTTTTTTGCCCTTCTGCTTACAAGTGTGGTAATCCTGAGAAACTAACCTTGACCTTTCTCTTTAAGAGCTGATTATTTAGGACCTACAGAACGACCAGAACATCCTTTCTGGCCCGTAAGATAAAGATGTGTCAGGGATCAAAAGGGAATTTCATCATCCACCCTAGATAATTTTTGCATTCATTTTTCAGAGCAACACCATAATTTATTTCCTTTTATTTCCCTTACTTTCAAAATCTAGCGTGAAATCCTGCCTACCAATCTGTACTCTTAGAAGACTTAGATTAAGCAGCCTTTGGATCCTGTCAGAATTGCCCTTGCACACATTAAAAGGAGAAAGCTGCTAGTCAAAGTAAAATTCTTATAAATACAGATAGCTGGAGTTTGAAAATCTGAGTCACTACAAAACTGTTAATCAGAAGGCCACCGGGTGGTCCTGAGCAAACATTCAGCTCAACTGTAGAACGTGCTCCTAACTGATCACTTAAGACAGAAATAGGCCGCACATTTACAGGCTGCAAGATCAGTCCAATTGTACTTATTTATTTATTTATTTCAGAGCAAGGAAAAATGTTTTTTCTTAGTAGAAATGTGGCTGAGCCACAAAGCCTGTACAAAAAATCATTCTGAATCAGAACCTCCAATTATGCATAAGTATAGTTTCAGAAGTTTAGCTTTAGAGATCCTGGGTTTAATTTTTTAAAAACTTATTATTTGCGGTCTGAGGAGAGGTGAGGTCAATTTGACCAAACACTTGCTGGGGACAGAAGTACTGGCAGGGAAGACAGCTAGAGACTGCTACAACCACAAGTGGAAGGAGTAAAAAAGTTTCCACTTGTAAAGGGACGTGGGTGTGTGGATAATCAAGGATTATCCATTCTGCACTCACAGGCATCTTTCCAACTCCTGAGATGAACCTGTAGATCCACTCACCAAAGTAACAGCAAAAAGGGAAAATCCCTTTGGGTGTTTACATCCAACTGGGTGTTTAGAGTACTTCAACAGCAGTCAAAAAGATGTAGACCCTAAATCCTTGCACTAACCACCAGGCTTTTGTGATGCGCTGGTCAGTTTAATAGCCCCTATATTAAAAGTTAAGGAGAAAGAAATATATAGGTTCTGTATTTACTCCTTGAAATGCAGCAATAATTAAAAAAACAGCCAAGAGAGAAAACATTCAGAAATCATTATGATCTAGCACTATATCACACTCAAATGGATTCCATACTGTTGCAGTATGATATATCTCAAAAAATAAAGGTGCTTTAACTTACAATCACTTCCAGCTTTCCCTGGACATCATGCGACTTGATAACCCAATTGACAGACTTTTTACACTTGAGGATAAGTACGACGTCTCTGACAAGTTTGGCGCCCGGTTGAGATGGTTTAATGTCAACGATTATATCCACCTGGAAAGCACTATATGTGGAAAATAGAGAGAAAGTTAGACTAGAATGCCAGAAATTTTCAGCTATCAACCTTCTTCCAATCCATCATGTTTCCACTGTCTGGCCAGCTGATTAAAATGCTGGAGATTATCCCAGGCAACACAACATGTGCAAAACAGATTGTTATTCCACATACGCTTAAATGATTTTGCATAACATTAGAAATAAATACTTTTTAGACAAATAATATTTTTGTATCTTGTTTAGAAGTAGTATGCTACTCATTTCAGCTATTATTTAGAGCAGGTTAGTTATATGACTAGCAACTTGCTTTATAAAGTAAACATTGTTTTCTTATTTCACTGCTACAGTGCCTAAATATAGCTGTTTCGGTTTCCTCTGGCTATAACTGTATTAAAGTTCAAAATAATACCTTAAAAGAGGCAAACAGACAAATTAAGCAGGTTAATACCAAAAAAATCCACAAATACTATATTGGGGAGAGTCTCTGCCTAGGCAGTTAAATTGTGGAAATTACTTTTCTGAGGATCTTGCGTGTGTTGAGGAATTAAGCTGTATATTCAGCTTCCAATACTTCTGGATAAATACTTACTTTAAAAAGAAAAGAAAAGAAAAGAAAACAGATGTCCAGCCTACTGCTTGCTGGAAAATAGATGAACACTATCCAGATTTTTAAGACCTCAGTAAAATAAGTAGACCAAATGGCTTTTTACCCATCAATAACATCTCGTCGTGCAAAATAGTAACTCAACAGAAAAACCTTTACTTCCAGATCATCTTATGGGGCCATATGTCACAAGAACGTGCTCATCCCCAAGTAACAGGCTTCAATTAATATTCTGCCCTGAGACTGAGTGTATCTTGGGACCTTTGTTTCACCTCCTGCAGTTTTATACATGTCCATCTCAGCTTCTGTATGATTCTTTCTGCATATAAACTTTGTAAAGATAGCTGTGGATAACACATAAAACTAAGAACAAAGCAAGAGGATTTTAACTTACTACTTTTTTACTTTTAATAACAAAACCTTTAAGCATTTTGCACTGTTATCATCTGAAAAAACAAATTCCTACCGTACTATCAGCCAAAGCCTAAAGCCCCGAGGGCGTGGAGACAGGGCTGTCATTGCGTAACACTGCAAGGGACTTAACGATGATGCTGATGCTAAAGAACAGCTCTGTTCAGGATGGGGTTGCAACTCACGCCACACAGAGGCAGATCATTTGGGCTTACCTACTCCACTTCCACCACATCTCAGCACCTTCTTACTCTCCCACCTCTAGCTCCTTGTGTGATTTTTAGGGATGGAATGCACTCAAATGTAACTGCAGGAAGAGCACAACTGGACAATGCTGGATATCCAGTGTCTGCAGTACACAGACAGGATTTTAATTTTACCTGATGACATTGTACTTCTTGCAAAAGGGAAAATCACCCAAGTTTCATAGCAATT
The DNA here is from genome assembly GCA_013398815.1 of Ibidorhyncha struthersii. Classification (NCBI taxonomy): domain Eukaryota; kingdom Metazoa; phylum Chordata; class Aves; order Charadriiformes; family Charadriidae; genus Ibidorhyncha; species Ibidorhyncha struthersii. The sequence goes on along the minus strand of VZSZ01004502.1, from coordinate 336,829 downwards.
TGTATTCTAGCAACCATACTCAGCACTTATGAACAGCTTTTCCAGGTATGACTATCTGAAGCAAATGCCATTCATGTACTCCCACTAAGACCTAGGAGAAGCCAGCAAAGGATGAATGTTTTAAATGTCTCACCTTCCAAGGGTACCTTTGACAATTTTAGATAATCCTCATAATGCATACAGAGAGTTATGTAATTTTCCCTAACCACTCGTTATAAACTTTTTTTAGTCAGTGGACCACTGTCAACCCTTAACATTTCTTGCAATTATCAAACCATCCCTTAAACTCAACTGGAAACTTGACAGAAAATACTGTTATGGTTCTGCAGACCAGCTGTGGAACAATTACTGTGGACTGCAGATCACTTGCAACCTCTGGACCACTGTTTGGGAGCCACTGCCCTGGGCCTTGCTGACAGTCATCCCTACCTGTGAAAGACCAAGATGGCTTTTAACCTCTCTCTCACCTCCTCCTACCATGGTCCCACCTTAAACCTTGTCTGCCAGATGCTTCCCTCAATTCATATTCTCTTATTCACCTTACTCTTAGAAAAATTTGATTGATTGAGCAAGAAGGGGGCAGGATACGGACCACAAAAACTGTGCTTTGCAGTCTTGTCCAGAAAAACCCTGGGATCGTGAAGCAGAAACCAAAATCTTTACATACTGAAGAATTGATTTCTATTTAAGGCTAAGTACTAAGGTCCCAGCTCTTCTTGTAAGGATGAAATGGCTACTTTCAGTTGATTTGCAATAGACAGGTAAAATCTTGGGCTGTGATTTCAAAACAGATTTAGTCTACTTAGATGATACTTTACCTGTATGGATTAGAATTTGGAGTGATTAGTTCAATGATATGAACTTCTCTTTCTTGGACTAAGTTAGACATAAGGCACCCCTCTGCTGTTTTTGGTTGTAGGTATCCCGCAAGGTAATTTAGAGAGAGAAAATTCTTTTTTATGTTGCACGAGGGAGGGAAAACTTGATCTGGAAGGGAAAAAAAAAAAGAAAGCATATGTACCTTTACACATAGGTATCAGCTTACATGCATATATGTACTGCATCTACTTCAGTGTGGCACTACATTTTATGACATCGGTTAAAAGCTGTATCTATTATCTATCATAAACACTAATGACAAACCAACATAATATTGAAAGGGAGATCACTGTTGCAACAACACAACACATCTCTGATGTAAAACAGATACTTCTAAAATGAGCAGTTTCTATTTACAGATTTAAGTATTTAATAAAAGAAAAATCCCTACAAAGAGAAGTCTGAAAACAATACTGAAGCAAAATATGTGAGCATTTTTCAAAATGAATAAAATACATTTCATTTGTTCCTTGCACCTTTAAAAAAAGAATTCTTTCTTTTGAAATTAACTCATAGAAAACTTCTGTGATCAATTCCTTCTCCCTTTAGAAATGTTTTATTCCTGTTATTATAAACTTACCATATTTAAAAGATCACAGAAAGTATTTTCCATTTCCTTACTCAGTATATTTTTCTATATATTGTGTAGTCAGAGTCAGTGTTGTCCAGAAATACTGCAGTTCTCTTGTGCACGGAAAATTGAATATAGCAAGAAACGGATGAAATCAGTTGCTGATATTAAGGAAGTCTGACCATAATATCCATAAATGAAATGAAGAAAATCTAGAGTAGATAGTCAATCTCTTTTTTTGGTTTTACGTGTCTAGCTGATCACAAGCATTAACTAGTGTCCAATGCAAAACATGAAAAATAGTCACTTGGTATTAAGTCCTCACGCACAGTCTACATTGCTGTACCCCAAGAAGCAATATTTCCATTGAAAAATAGGAATACTTTGTATTTCTGAGATAGTTTTACATATGAATTGTCATAATACATAGAAAGACTAAGCATCATGTTCAACGACACAAAGTCCTGTAAGAATATAATTCCAAATGGCTGGCTTTTTGACCTTTGCTTTACAAAGGCTTTCCTATTAAGGTCAGTAGCAAGATAGAAAAAAGAAAAAAAATCAAATATAATGCATTATGCATGCAAAACTGTGGACGAACTCTTAAAAGCTGAGCTGAGGCCACTGTTAGCATTTGTTCCCCAAATGAGAGCTGAAATGTCACCCCTGAAGCACATTTGCGTGTGGTACACAACTTTGCAGGGAGACCAGAGACTCCTGTGACCCCGGCCGCTGCAGAAACAATTAAGGGAGTTTTTTCTCCTGATCTTACACAAAGTACTCTTTGAGTATTAACCTTGCTGTCTTCCCCACAGAATCTATGAAAGCTGTATGAGGTTATAACTATTCATACTGCCCAAGCAAAGCACTCCTCTAACATCTGGTATGTGCCCTGCCAGATTAGCCTTGAACGCAGCTGCAGTTCTGCCAGCTCCTCCCACAACAGCAGAGAATGGAAAATGATCCCAAATGGTCTACACTGCACTTGAATTTATATATATACATACACACACAGACAGAGATACTAGGTATTTGCTTCTCAGCTGCCGTACAACACAATTCAAGCCATAAAATAACAGCCTCTGAGTAGTTTGTGGATAATTACCACAGGTGCTATCGTTTGCCATTGCAAAGAATTTGGTTCCCGCTCCTGGCACTTCCATTAAACGTCTCTGGAGCTCTCAAGAACTGCTGCTCTGGCCGCCACCAGCACGGAGGCTCCCCAGCCTGGGCCTCCGCTCGATAGCACACTTTTCCTCTGCAGCAAATTTTAACTCTGTCACTGGCTACCTGATGTACACATTTGTTTCCCTCCTTCACCAAAACATATTTACTCTCGTCCATGCCAGTTGCCAAAATCTGGGCTGGAACAGAAAAGAAGAGGGGATTCATTTCATCTTTCTTCGCTCACTACACTTCTTTTTCAGTTTCAGGGCTGTCTACTTACTTTGGAAAGGGACTGCAGGTGCCTGCAATCAGTTAAAAACCTTCCTAAAACAGCCAGCAAGCAGTCAATTCACGGACCTTGTGCCTCTCCAGTCTCCACAGACTCCCAATATGGAATCAGACATGAGGTTGGTGGTGGAGCTGTGGCTCACAGCCACCTTCCCCTCCAGCATGTGCCAGGGTGCTCGGATGAAGACGGAGGATTGCACACTGGGATCTGTAGTTTCTGTGGGCAGCACCTCTATTTTCCAGACGAGGACAGACACTGTCTGGTCTGCTCTGCTCTGCACAAATTAGGTGTCATCCGCAGGTTCTTGGCTAAATTGGACAAAAGCTGAGTATCCTAGCTTAAAATCATGTGGAGTTTTTTGTGAAAATGAGCGCCATTAATCAGGTGTCACTCTCCAAGACAGGTGCCCTGGGCAGCAGCAGTTCGATTCAGCAATAAAAATGCCATCCAAGCAGAGCTTGCCTTTCAAAGTCTGAGCTGGGGATAAGCGAGGCATTTGGGATTTTTCTCAGTCACATTGACAGCGGGGCTTTTTCAAGTGTATTTTGCAGTTCACCAGCCCTTAGCACGATGGAGATCAGAACCTCGACCGACATTGAGTGGCAGCATAGAAATGTGAGCGGGGAAGGGGCCGCAGCGGTCTCTGGAGGGACGGTGGAAACTGTCGACAGTCCTCACCCCCAGCAAGACACACAGCTAAAGCCTGACACAACACACGCACCTACAAGTATTAAACCAAGCAGGTCCGGTGTGCAGGATACATGCACCAGTGTGTACAGGTTGCAAATTCAGAGTCAGGACTGAAGCTTCAGCTTCTGCCAGGACAGGAGCACAGTGTTACCATCTGCAAACAGACTGTACATTTTCCAGCCTAGTTATTGTTATGGTTGACTTTTCTCCCCCCCCTTATTTAGCTAAGAAATGTGTTGAAATTAGGCTCCCTCCAGGATAGCACATCTGCCCTGGATTTACACTGGTGGTACTGGATGCGTTAGGTAACATTTAGCGAACTGGTAAGTCTTCCTGATTTGTACAATCGTATCTTATTGAAGCATGAGGAATTAAACTGACTTCTGCTTAAAAACGTGTACTAAGATCACTTTCACCCTGAGGAGTCCCACTTTCTAGAATCTGACAGCAATTATCATGGCAATCACTCTGCCATCTCCTTCACCACACAAATCAAAGCAAGAACAAGAAACCCACTTCTTATGCCCCTTTCCTCCAAACCCTCATTCTGGCCCCTTTAAATTCTCACTGTGCTCACCAAACCTGCTGTATCTGATCAGCCACTCTTTCCAATCCAGAAGATTCAGATGCACTTGGCCCTGACGCAGTTTGCGAGCGAGCTCAGCTGCCTTTCATTTGCAGCTTCAAAAGTGATTTCAGAGACCCATGGCATCAGATGCAGTTTCGTTCTATGAAAGATCACCCTTCTTTTTGTCCCCTGGCTTGCATTTTCTGTTTGCTGTATTCAGTTACAGCCTCAACTTCTAAAATGTTACATCTTCCAGTTTCAGATTTTTCTAACTTGAGCGAAGCTGAAACATAGACAATTACATGAATACTGCCATTAAATTCTGTACTGATCATGTAGCAAGGAACTCCTTCATATGACCACCTACAGATTATGAGTAACACTAGCTGCGATTCACAGACTGGCAGCTGAGGGTACGTGACTGAAGCACTCGAGGAGTGTGAGTTTTGAATGAAAAGCCTGAAATGTCCAACAGCATATGCTGTGGTTTGCGGAATCCAGTGATTCCATCATTCACTTTGCAGAGAAGCAGACCAGGTCCATGTCCCACGTGGTTTCCATAGAACTCCTCGCACGACTGCTGCAGTTCAAGAGCTGACCCTGTCCCCACCCCTGAACACATGCATAACCCCCACACATATTCATTCTTCTGCCAAGAATTTAAATCAAAATCAAATATGGTTACAGCTGAGCTAGTTTGTAGAAGCCTTCTCAGAAACTGCCTACGTTGGTTGCCTGCCAAGTTCCATTTTGTGCACTTACTCCTAATTAAATTGTGTTTTAACACATTCTGAAGATGATGCAAAGCTCTCCTATTTAGCTGCTTAGTTTGACTGGAGATATGCAAATCGACAAACAAAATTTTATCCATTTTTTGACGTATCTAATTAAATGTTCGTCTCTGCAACACAGAGACCACTACTCCCATGTATATGTTCCAAGAGCACTCTAATAAGCTAATAAATATATTTCTGAATGGTTTTCTGGCATTAAAATCCAAGACTGGTGCCAAGTAGAACAAAAATCACGCAGGGGAATCCTGTACAAATTTGGCAGACTTCGGATAAAACCAACACAGTCATGTTCTGATTTTGGGGGGCAAGCCTTGTGCTTTAGGAAATCAAATGATCAGATACAGGTGGTTAGGAAAGAACGTTTTCTCCACAGAAGGTTTGGGTTGTATTTTTTTTTTTGTAGCCAACTAGTTCAGCTAAGCAGGAGTTTCTCTAGAAACACTGCTGAAGTACTACTAAATTAGGCGGCGGGTGCTACTAAATGCTGAGCCCACCAGTACTCATTGGGTATTGATAAAACGTTCTATAGATTTCTACTTTTCCCATCGCTTAACTTCTTGAGAGACAACAATTAGTTTCAAGCTACCTGGACTACTAGCTGCAGTGCAAATCAGTTGCAGTTCACTTTTACCAGCCTTTACTCTTGCAGCTTTTGGTTTAGCCTAAACCAGAATGTTTGCTTTAGCCTGAACTTGGATGATGTCTTCAGAGAACAAAAAAAACAGTGAATTGCAGGCCATTAGGTAAAGAACACTGACAGCTTAAAACATCCCATACCTGCAAAAAAGAAAATTTCACACCCAATCATCCAGCACAACAGAGGCAAGTCTGCTCTCCCTGCAAAGTTCCTTTTACTAACTATGTATTTTCCAGAAAATGAACTTGAATAGAGGTAAGTAGGGCATAAACCCTCCTGAACTGACTGCCTTGTACCAAGAGCAGTGAAGAGAAGAGCCGTGGCTCTTATGTTATCCACAGTTTATGACCAGCTCAGGTGGAACTCCCCTTCAGAAGACATGCTATGTGACTGGCAGCCAGCTGAGGAAAGCATGAGCCAGAAGGTGCTGCAGAAGCTCATATTGTTAAGCTATTCCAACACTGCTCAACTACAGAGCTACAGCCCAGACCCTGCCCTAACATGGGCCTGTGAAATCCCTGAGGAGCTGGAGTCCTCTCCCACCTGCCCTAGGCCACCTGATGAATTTGGCTTGCGGGTCACAGGGACAGGAAATCTTGATCCTTGGGATGAAAATGCTCAAGGACATCAGACTGAGGCAACTTATCTTGGTGAGGAAAGCAGTAATTCTTTGCCCAAAATAGTCTGGATGCAAGGAAATACTGAAAACAATGTAACTCGGGTCCTTCTAGAAATTACCCCCTACCTCAGGTTCTCTACTTCTGTCCTTTAGATGAAGACAACCAACCAATCACCATGAGTAGTTTATTCCTTTTAAAAGGTGAAGCTTTGACTCCTGTAAGATTCTGGCCAATTGCATCCACATTTATGAGCATAAAATTATGGCACTGGAATCCATTAAAAATTGCCTAAATCCAAGGTCTGGTCTTTAGACTTTGTCTTATTTCTCCGCCTTCCCCTTTTACATCACATCTCTTGGAAAATGAGAGGTATGTTTAAAGATTAAAATAAAAAATGTGAAATAATACTACAGCAAGACTTATTCTCACCATCTAGAAGTGCCTATCAATTTTTTACCTTCTCCTACTTTAATATAGATGTTTCTTGATACTTTGAGTTCAGTGAAGGATGTTACTGCTCCATATTCCTTCTGGGCCCACTGTAGCAGATGTTCATTTTTCTCAGGAAAAAGCTTTTCTTCCGTTTCTGCTGACAAGGAGAAATTTCCCTTCTCAAACTGAACAACGGAACCTAAAGACACCTGATGGGAATAAAAACATATTTTTAACATGGTACATTTATCCGCACAAACAGGTAGCATGTTTAAGCAATGTAATCTGTCACACCCAAATGCATTCACTGAAGGCAATTAAGGCTTATTTCCAACAATGCCTATGCTTCATGTGCTTTAGCATCTGCATAATGATTCCTTTTCCAGAGATGTTTTTAAAAAATGAAGCGCCCATCAGCCTGGCTATGGTGCACATGGCAATTGACTAATGGAGGGCCTCTGAGCCACACTCCGAAGTCATACTGCTGCAGAAGTAGTACAACAGTGCTGCAAGGGGAGCTGAACTGTGGGGGTGAGGGGAGGGCTGGAAGACAAGAGGAAAACTAAGACAGGAGAGAATGAGAAGATGGTGCGAGGAACTGAAGGGAGAGAAGGATGTGAAGCTCCATAAAACTGATAACTACTGAAGTAACTCCCAAATCAGAAAGAACATGAGTCAAAGTCCAGTGAGAGATAAAGGCCAACAGAGAAACAGAGTAAAGAAAGAGAAGGCTAAGAGAAAGGGAATATATTTACTGTTGCTTTATTTACATGAAGCAGTGGAATGCTTTAGTTTAACACATAAAGCAGATGAGTTATACATCTTTAGGAAAATCCTTATAAATAGGTTATGTGAACTCAGGTTGACTGGAAAAACTAAAGTGTTGTTTAAAATAGTCAAAATGGAAAAACAGTAAGTAGAAGTGTAACGGGTTCTGTGGGAAAGCCTAAGATTTTCAAATACACAAAATTTCAAATACACAAATTTCAAATACTTCATTGGAGTGGCAATAGCATCATTCAAGAAAAGAAGAGGGCACAGGGTCAGACTCTCAGATTGGGACCTGCTTCAACTTGCATTGGTCTTGAGAGATAAACAAGTCATTCCAGATTTACTGCAAAGCAAGATCATCCCAACAGCAACCTTTTGGCTCTCCTGTCCCTGCAGAGGGACGTGGCCAACACTTCAAGCACATTTGTCAGCTCTCCAGAGGTCTCTCTAGCAAGTGGTGAAAGAAGAACATTCCTTCATCTGCCCAACTTCAGGAGCCATCACCCATCCATATGCTTCACTGTCTCTTCCTTCAAGGTGCTTGAGGACTGGGACCTGCATGCCCTACCCGGGCTGGTCCTTCCATTCACACTTTCACTAAGATCTAAAACATCAAGTCAAGAATAACGTGCTTGAGTGAGAAAGCACAGCAAGACGAATAAGCTTTCAGGTTTGAACGCATCAGTGAAGGTTTCTTTGGACATATTCCCTGCAGTAGTGTGTAAGCAGTGCTTGCCCAGATACAACACACAGCCCCTTCTTCCAGACTGCTACAGTAGACAAGGCTTTGGGAAAGAAGTACTATTTTCTTGTGCTGTCCCCAGAGTAGCCCAGGAAAAAGTGTGACTTACTCTGCTGTTCTCCTCCCCCTTTCCTTTCTACAAGCCCAGATTTCTTTGGTGGAACAAAAGTATATATTTTTTTTCTCCAACTGAAAATCCAAAACTACTAATGATGATGATTGGAAGAGTGAAAAATACATCATAACAATTTCTAACCTGTCCTCAGTATTACTTACACATTACAGCAGTATAATGGTCCTAAGTATCTCTCTAAGCTTTTAAACAACAAAATACATGAATAGCAATTATTTAACAGAGATTATCTGAAGTCAGGTTCCAATTACAGAAATTGACTAATGGCAACCAACTATAACCTTCCCTAGAGCTACTGTTCCCAGCACTATTTCAGGATGTCATATATTAGTTTGTTTAGCACCTACACATATTTGTCCAAGCAGACACATATATTACACCCTTTGGCACTCTGAAAGAATTTCAAAGTTCTTCCCTGTGCCTCCAGCTATTACATTATTTACTATGCACACATACTCTTCTCTAACAGAAGGCCCACGTAATTCAGACTTCAATTTGACCAGACCTGTCACAAAAACCAGCTTAGGAATCCTTTGCCAGAAGTTTTCAAAGTTTAAACTAACATCTGTTTCAATTGTGAATGATCCTCTTTATTTGTTGTTTTTCGTATGACCACCATAAAACATTTCCTTTAAATTAAAATGTCTCTATTCAGTGTACCTCATAATACAGCATATTCTCTCAATACTTTCATACTTCTCAAATAAGAAAGCAAACTCTGCCATTAGGGAAAATCCACTGCCCCCAAATCTACAACACTAGGAAAAGAAAGCAACATGGTTATCTTTAAAACATATTTAGCAAATAGCATTCACTTTGTATTTCCACCACTTAGAAGCAGCTACACCATGGACTGGTTTTATAGGGCACTTCTACAATGCTCCTGATACATTGAATTTTATAGTGTGCACAGTCTCGCAGGACAACATTGACATAGCATGAGACAGGTCGTGCAGGGATCGCATACAGAGCACCTCTTAGCAATGCCATCACTTATATCCAAGACATGTGGGACATCTTTGTAGAGTCTTGGCCTAACTAGAAAAATCTCCCATGCATGAAAATTGCAGAATTTAAGGAATTAACCAGTTATTATTTCGCACATGATATTGAATTGATGCTGGCATTCCACTCTCAGGAACAAGCCTCCTTAACCACCTCAAAAATACAATGGTTTATCCGGTAACTACAGTAATTGCTTTTCATTTACACAATGTTTCTGGTATTTTTTTTTTATGGTCAATATCAGAGTAAAGAAGTATCAGTGTAACCTTTTAAGACACTTGAGAAAAGCATTACAGAAAATATTATTCCTTCTGAATACTGACCAAAGAAGTGCATTAGCTTGCTATTTGAGATATTTAAATGTCTGCTAACACAACAGCTTTCTTCCTCAAAATACACTTGGTTTTCCAGTTATTACTAATTAAAACTTGAAAATCTTCTGCATCATCCTGCAGCATGATAAACGTCTTCCTGCGAGACAGATCCTATCAATGAACCCCAAAGTTACTGAGTCCTACTAGGGAGGAACTGACAGACAGAAAGCAGAACAACTAAAAAGTCTGGCACAAGCATCCTCACTAAATTATCATATAGTAAATAGCTTTAAATAAACATGAAGCTTATCATCATTTATTTTTTTAATCACATACTAAAGTCTATTTGAAATGCTGGTTCCACTACCAGGTTTTAGAAGGGAGTGCAGTGTTCTGCTGTGCCTGCCAATGTTGGGATTTTTACTACACGGACCTAAGGCAAGGTTAAGTGAGCCAAGCACGTTATTTTTTCTGGAAAGAATTCAACAGACTCTTCCAAAAAAGGCAACCATCACTGTTTCAACACCTGCCTTGAACATTAACTACTTACTCTTCAGAACAAACCAAAAGCAGCTCTCTCTAAAGCGCTTAGGATAAGCCAGAGCATTAAAACCAAAGAATGTTTTAAATACTTGGGAATATATCAACAATTTTATCTGAGCACTCATTACACAGCCGACTGGGTGATTAAGAAACTGCTGCCACACTTTTATCTCCTCACTTCATCTACTTCAGTGGTTACTTTCAGAAATTGCAGAGTGGAAAAAGTGCCCTACCTCTATTTCTTCCTGTTGTTCTGAGGACATTAAAAGTGACTGCACCAGCAACATCCTCTGCTGCTGAGTTCACCTACGTGCCGTGTCACATTTCTGAGGCTAAACAAGGAAACTTCCAAGCCTGACATGGAAAATCCGTTTGCAAGACGCAAGACCAAAAGATACTGGGCATAGCCGCTAACCACAGCAAGGACCGCTGTTCAAAGGGCTCTTCTGCAGTCAGAGGAAAGGAGGATCAGGTACTGTATTTTGAAAATTTGCTACCAAAACTTGAGTATTCTATCAAAGGACAAAACATCTTTAGGAATGTCTTTTGATTACGCACACGACTACCCTGCTGACCACTGGGGGAAAATAGGAATTGTCATTTTCTTTGCAGTCTACAGAAGCAAGGAAACATACACCCCTCAAGCTAGGAGGAAAAAAAAAAAAAAAAGCCTTTATATGTCCCTTAAGAAAACTTTCAGTCTTACAAAAACTGCCCTTGCAAGGCTGCCATGGTAGTTCAGGGCATCAGCTACCTGGCAGAAGTGCCAAACGGCATAAGTTACTATTCCCCAGAATGAACAACTGTCAGAACCACTCCTGAATTGTCTCAAATATATACACTGGTGAGCATAAACACTGCATACACTCAAAACAGCGTCTTCTGTTTCTTATTTTACCTATTTCCTTCTCTCCTTTCAAATGTTTATTGCTTTTTTTTTTCTTTGAACCTGATCCAGGGGGGATATTTACTTTGTTTGCTTTATGACATCTTAAGTATTTAACATAGCTATAATTCAGAACTACCAAGTAGGAAGCAAGTTCATAATTTAGCCTTGAGAGAAAGGTAGGCACCTTTGGGAGATGACTCAGAATACAAAGTTAAGTGTCCACAGCTACACAGCATGAACCAATCCCTCTCTTCACAGCAACAGCTACACCGCTACTCACCAAGGCCCCTCCAGCACAAGTGACCAACAAAGCCACCCATAAAGCCAAGACTGAGGCAAATATACTAGCAGAAGAAAAGCAGCATCCTTCATATTTTTTATCAGAGCTATACAGTATCAGACCTGTGGTGGAATGTGTAGGAGAGGAGTAAATCTGCTCAGAATAAAATTCAAAAACTTGAACCAACTTTCAGAGCAGCCCACATGGGGCTCAGACTCAGCTGGTGTTTTTTGATAATGTACTTTGATGTGCTTTGGTGCCCTTAAAGAGGAAAAGTAAAGCCATGGATGAATAAGTATCAGGTATTTGGAAACTCAAAAATATATCCTTTGTTGTTCATAAATCCACATACAACATACAGTAATCACCAAGAGAACAATTCTCTTCAGCAGGCGACTAGGAAACATGCTGCTTTTGAAATGACATGCAACATGTGTGAATCATCTATCAGCTTTGCATAGTCCTTGTGGCACCAGCCACAGACGTGCAATGCTTTTGGGCAGTAATAAAATTTTTCATTTTCAGTTTAGTGTTCTGAAGACCTCCTACAGTCACCACAAAATCCCACTTTCATTTTTCACATTTTGAAAACAAACATGTAAAAGAAGGGGCGTTATCTTAATTACATTTTAGATTTTAATTCTGCTTCCTAGGAGAAGCTCAGTTTGCCAGCTACCAAAGATCTTGATAGGAATTAAGACTGCTCAACACTTTCTCAGGATAAAAGCAGAACCTTGTGGGATCAGACTCTTGCACATCTTTATATATGTAGAAAGAAGATCCTGGGATTTTCCATCGAGGCTGAAACTGCTTCAGAGCAAGTGTAACTTTCAGAACCCCCATGGAACAGTTACTAGAATGATAAAAAGGAAACAAACAAACCAAAAAATCTCTGTAAAGAGGAAATCTGTTCCCAAAGCTTAGAGCTCAGCAGGGGTTTATTAATTGCACACAGGTAATTGTCCACTCATCTCACATTAATCTAGCAACATCTTAATAGACTCAATGTAACACTTGTTTGATCTGAACAAAATAAGGTAGCAGAAGCTTTTCCAGGGATTCTGTTTCAAGTTAAGATTCAATTTAGCGCAAGAAGAGAAGGGGAGAATTAAAAGCATATCTACGCAACTGCAGCTAGAGTTTCCACTGGAATTGATGACTCAGTAACACAACCTGTTGTGATTTATTATCTCCATATCACTAACACCAGTAGTCTGCCAAAATCCGCTGCCTGCTTCTGTAAACTGCCACAGCTAAACCCCCTGTTTACTGCAAGCAAAGAGGGAAAGAGCCATGACCATACAGAATAGAAAAGACTATCACAGCGGTCCATTCCAGGCCCTTCAGCCTCCTGCAAGATGTGTCTGGCAACACACTTCAACCACTGAATGCCAGAATGTTGCTTCCTTCCTTATTCTTGCAGCCTGGTTTAACTTAAAGCCCAAGTCTTCCTAACTATCAGCCTCCTTTGCTCTGCAAGTGATGGGTCTGGGCTCCCAGAGGGACTATGAGAAGGAGGAGCACTCAGGATCAGTCAGTGGCAGCAACAAGAAAGACCAGCACCAGATCCAAGAGGCAGCAGCATCCAGACGTGCCCCATCCACAGCCTCAACACAAAGTTTTGGTTGGAGCTGTGACGCACAAAGACAGCCCACTCTTGAAGCTGAAAGAAACACCAAGCAATAAAGCCTGAGATTTGAAAGATGGCTTAAATTACCTGGGACAGGAGAGGATCTAGTATGAACTACGTGATGCTCTTAGCAAACCAATCTCCAAGGAGAGGATCTAGTATGAACTACGTGATGCTCTTAGCAAACCAATCTCCAAAAAATGTGCAGGACTTGAACAGCCTGTGAAAGGAGAAACTAAGGCACATTGATCCACCCTGCTTCCTCTGAAATTTACTGGCAAGTTGGTATTTTGGAAATATTTCTACCCAAACCAAAGTGCTTTCAGTAAAAGCAGAGGACACCTATATATCATAAAATTTCCCTATTTTGGGACATCACACTACCACATATAGACATTTTTATGATACACTGCATATTTGCTTCATGTACTATATCTTGCTTCCTAAGCCAAAAATATCACTTCTTTTCTGTAACGCCTTCATGAAGCAACCTTTGAATGAAAAAATACCCACAAAGATATTTAAAGATGCCTTACTAGGGTAACTGTACTCAAACTCCTTTTACTGAATGTGGACAATGCATCACTTTCAAACATGTATTTACCACCCTGTCATTTTCTGCCATTCGTACTTCTGACAAAATCCTTTCACTCTATTGCCAAGAACAACCCCCATATGTAGCCTGAAGTCCCCCTGATATTTCTGGGAGTAAACCAGTTATATAGCCTTTAGAAAAGCAGGATTTTGCAGGGGGTTGAATCAGGCCACCAGACAAAGTCTTCAGGGAAATTTACTATTGTGAAAAGCATAATAAGAGTTACTGTTTACTAAACACTGCTTTTAATTAGATACTTAATGTTATTTTCACATTCTTTCAAAAGGCAAGGAAATGGTGTGGGGAGGGGAAGTGGGAATGTGAACTCTGCCAAGTGTAAAAGGGCAACTAAAGGATTATTTCCAGCTCCTGAGTAGAAGAATGATGAAGATTTACAAAAAAAACAAACCCAGGATTCTATAGAAATGTAAACGTCCTTTTAAATTCCTCTTCACACTGTTACACAACACTGAAAATCTACGGCTCTTACTTTGAATAGTGAAAGGTCACTATTTATACCAAATTTATCACTAGTCATGCATTTCCTATCCTTCCTCACTCTTCTCCTAGCAGAGCACTCGGTTCACATCTGGGTCTGTTTAACCAGTGATTGGAAATTTAGCCTCCTGATTTCCCGTTAAATACTAGGCACAGGAAAACAAATAGCACTTGTTTTTCAGTGAGTTTTGTCAGTCATCCAAAATCTAGTGCAAGCCATAGAACAGCCTGTGGTTTGGTGGCAGAGACCCAAAATACGTGAACCATATTTTCATGAAGTGAAAGGAATAAACCAGCTATTGGCTGAAGTAATAAGAACATGGCTTTTTTTCTTCTTAGAAATATATAAATGACTAATAATTAAACTTTTCATTCCATCAGTTATTCTTCTTTAAAGCTTTTCTTTTTTCTTTTCAAATCTGAAGCCAACGGCATGTGATCTACTTTTGTATTCATCAGGACTGCTGTTGCTTCCTCCATTTTACTAACTTAGGACTGAATGTGTGTGCTATTAAAGGCGTTCTTATGAGTAAGGTTATTTGCTTGCATAAGTGCTTTCTCATCCATAACTCTTACTCATTCAGTTGCCTGAATAACTAACTCAGAGAAAGAGCTGAAGCATCACATCTTTAATCAAATACTATATCAAATCACATATTTAGATATTTTTAGAGGGGTTTGGATCTATTCTAACAGTGATTTCTGCCAGGAAATCACAAAGGATTGGGTCTATTCTTTCATTGATTTAATTCTCACTACTTTCACTTGCCCAGTAAAGACGTTCCTAGGCTATAAAAGCAATTGAGAAAGCTACCAAATCTGAAGAAAAAATTCACTTGCTGAGTTGCACCTAAAAAACCCTCCTTCTGGGCAGTTTCATAAAACTTTTGTTTTTCTGCCAAGACATGTTTGCAATAAACTGCTTTTAGAGAAGGAGAGAAATAACGACTTGATGGAAAGGGAGGAAATTATTCTGTTATACGAAAACTTAAAAGTGGGATGGTGGGAGAGGTCTGGTAAGGTTTTTCTGCAAGACTGACCTGTAACAGGATTACAGGTAGAAGCACTTTCTACAGGCACTGCCTAGCTTACGTAAAATTGCAATCTGTCACAAACTAATCAGCCTAACGACCAGTGAAGATGTCCTTGAAATTCCTCTCCCACTCCCCCTTTCCAATATATTTTTGGCATTTATTTCCTGCTGAGGAAAAAGAAATATTTACCAGAGGTGCTAAGTATTCCCCTTGCTGAACTGAGCAGACCTTCCCATCCACGCACTGCTCTTCCGAGTGATGAGGGTCCAGCCTAGGAACACTTGAACCAAAAATGTCTGTTCTAAAACTGTTGTATTTTTGTGACATATAAAAATATCCAATCAGACTAATATGACTAGACACATCAGTAATAAAAGTGGTGATTTTCTGTTACTTCGGTCAGGCAGAGTTCATGCACTAAACCATTTCAGGTATTTTCAGATTGAAAGGCCATGCTACTTAGGTGTATTTATTTTTAACATGATGAGAATAAACTCAAGACTTACTTTACTAAAATCACAATAATTTTCCCAGCACCACCTGCTTAACCATCAAGATATATATAACTTATGTAGAGTCTGAAAATAATCCTCTCTGTGCCAAATGTATTGTTAGCACCATATATTCACTTTTCTCTAACACATATAGAAATTTATGTCCAGTTTTTAATCAAGAAGCTAAAATTTTTTCTTAAAACTATTCACTAGTGTTCTCCTTGGTTTATAGATGGGGAAAGATGTGCCGAGAAGGAAAATGACAATACAATAAGGCAACAGACTAGTAAAGAACTACTCCCTTTAGCACCCCTGTCCCATCTCAGATGGCTTCCTCCAAAGTACTGTGACTCTGTAAGTGTCACTGTGCTTCCATTAAACTGCCATGGGTTTGGAAAAAAGTCTTCAAAACATGACATTAAAAAAAAATCCTGATGTTAAAAGAATACAACCTTTGGTCTGGTTTGGGCATGCTATTTAATGTTAATGGTAATTTATTCCACTGTGAGGTTTAGCCACCAGCAAACAGTTTGTGAAAATGAAACTGTGAGCTGCCTCCATGGAGATAAAGTGTGTGACAAGTCACTGTGCTGAGTGAAGCTATGTACATCACATGACAAAAATAAGTGCAAAACCACACGTATACACCAAATTCACATTTTTATACTGAAAAATGTTTGTCAAGAAGGTACTTTGTGCTTCCCTTTATACTATAACCATACACCCAAACGCTGGACTGTGTCCCCCATTCATTTTAAACTTCTGCCTAATGGAGGACCAGGCCTAAGGCAAAAATGCAAGCTTGAACTATACGATAAGAACTTAAATTCCAGACCAACTCAGCAGCACAGTACTTTCCTAGTCTTTTGGGTATGTGCTGACACGAGCTTTAAATCTTTTCATCCTTTCCTAGTCTTTTGGGTATGTGCTGACACGAGCTTTAAATCTTTTCATCCTTTCCTTTAAATGAAGCAATCTGGGGTGGCTTAGCTTTAGTGGAAACTCAGACAATGAATTCATAGAGCAAAGGTAGAAGACCATCTTCCTAATGAGGACACACACTGAAAACACACAGCCCTGACTCTACCCTCTGCTCCAATATAAACATCGTTTAATGTCTGTGTACCTTAGTTTCTCTACCTGCACAATGGTACTAACAGCACTTTACAGAGTGCTCTAATTCACCATCTGCTCTTATTCCCAGAGTTATCTTCTTTGTTAGAAAGAACCTCGGATCTTCTAATTTGTAATTTTTTTTTTAATTTATTTATTCAAACACACTTCCTTGGAACAGTTTAAGAACTTTATTATGATGCTTTACAGGGGAAAAATAATAGCTAGTAATAAAAAGAAAACAGCTAGGACTTCATTAATGGTTACAGGATCCTTTAACTACAAACTTTGACCTGGCTCTAAGGGTGTTGTCTTTGTCAGCAGTAAGTCCCAGAAGTCACCATTTAAACTTCTTTACACTACTTACCTTTCTAACTAGGGATCAATCAATGAAAACAGTGCAATTCATACTTTATATACAGTATATTAATAAAAGTGTGAATGAATGTATTGTATGAAAAATCTGAAAGAGAAGCTGGAAAGTCAATGATTATCCTGCCCGAGGCTTCCATAGAGACAGACACAATAGTTATGACACTCCTATGGTATGCGTGACACAGATTTCTGTTTTGAGCATAGAATTCATAGGCATTAAAAAAAGGGTTTTTAAATTTGAAATCCTTTTATGATTCAAAATACTCTGTTTTCTGGCTTGGCTGTACATTTAAGGAGAATGAACACGACAGAGCAGCAGAAGTACACAGATAAGCCAAGTATTTTCAAACAAGGGCCAAGGAAGTGAGCTCTGCACTCCGCATCCCTTGGAGCTGCCCTTTACACTCCTAGGCTCCATTCTCTAAAACTTACTGAAGTCTCTGGAAAGGAGGCAGGGAGCCTCTCCGCTACCAAAGTAGAAGCAGCATGTCCATATGCCCCACGACTCACCTGAAACAAGAACTCTTGATTCTGCAAAGGGACAGGCTCCTCGAGGCCAGAGGCAGTCTCAGCAATTGCAGTCTGGCATGGCCCAATGAAGGCAAACACCTCTGCTGCAAAACTGCAACCCCTCAATTTCTTTTCAGCCTATTGCACTTGCCCACGGGTGCTGCTAGGACTTACTCAGGATCTCCCACTTTTTCTGTACTGTGTGGTTCTGTGTTCTTTTTTTTCAGAAAGCTTTTGGGAAAACAATGCATTTGTCCTTGTGAGCAGAGTGGAACTGTGGAAAAGCAATGGATGATCACCACAGTTTAAATTGCTCAGCCTGTACCCTCATGGCCTACCATCCCAAGCCCCAATAGCTACTGAGAAAATGGTACATGAAAAGCGGGAAGGTGGATGAGCCCCTGAAAAGAGACTGAAGTCAGCCTGCATTTGCAGCAAAAATACTGCCTTAAACAAAGAACACAGAGAATGAAATTCTGGAGTGAGAGGGACTTCAGGGACTAAACTGGGAGAAGTAATGTTGGATTGGTACCCTGGTGTTTTCTGTTTTGCAGTCTCATTCTTCAAGCTCTTTACAGAAACGAAAAATAGAAACTTGACATAGTGGAAGAAAGAATATATAAATTACATGGCACTTGAAGAGATCCAAAATTGTTATGGAGAGCTATTCAGATGTTTAGACATGCTCAGGGATGAGTCAACATTGAGAGCTATGTCACTCCTTGCAACGGAAAGGCGAGCTCTTGTATCTGCACAGCCTATGGGGAGCAGTGTTACCCCAGCGCCACAGGCGCGTGCTGGGGGGATTGCATGAGGTACCACAACTTTCAGCCCTTACTAAACCTAAAAAAAAACCTAAAAGAGGCTTCAGTACTGAGAGGAGGTATTCGAGTCCCACCAACCAAGAACTGAACCTGTAGCATCTACCCAGGTAATCCTGCCCCACCTGAGAGACAGCCCACCCCTTCCTGCAGCACCAGTGGCCAGGTTTACTGGGGCAGCTCCTGAGGTCAGACAACTTCTTGTTTGGCATGAATCGTGACTGCTGCTGCTCACAGTTTCAGGCCTGCTTTTGTAACCAGGAGAGCTTGAAGCAGTTTTCTGAAGCAAACACTTAGCTAATCATACAGTTTTGGCAGCCGAGGCCTTATGCACATTCCTATTGTTCCTATGCCTTAATGCAGCCTGCTCTAGCCCTGCTGAGCCAAGCCAAGCAAGCCCAGCACCATCACAGTCTGAACACCGGCGCAGCCTGCTGAGCGGAAATGGATGGCTCTCAGCAGAGAACCTCTTCACTCCCAGAGGCAAGGTGAGGTGAGACTGAAAAGCCTGGAGAAGGAGGAGGAGGAAGAGAAGGGAAGAGATAGATTTGGGGGTTGGACTAGATGATCTCCAGAGGTCCCTTCCAACCCTGACTATTCTGTGATTCTGTGAATGCAAACTAGCTGATACAGAAATGGGAGTGATGATGTAGTAATCGTAGAAGAACAAAACTAGACTGAAAGTAGGTCCAAGACTCAATTAACTGATGAGAGGTGCTGTTGCTTTTGGCCAGGAGAGGAGTGAGGAATCTTATCATACTATTGTTCATCATCTCATTCCTCAGTCATTTTCTGGGCAGACCTTGAACTGTACTGGTTGCAGTAAAGACATACACCAGGAATGCTCAACAAGAAGTTCAGAGTCTCTAACACAGTAATGAGAAAACCTGAGATTGTGAATACCTTAGAATACAAATGAGCCCATGTTCTTTGCACCAGTCAATAACACATTGCACTGGAAACAGGATGGAGTTCTTCAAAGTTCAAAATATCAAGGGTACTCCTGCTCTTGTAAACTGATGACAGGCAAAAGAAAAACAATCCTAGAAAACTTCTGGTGTCCAGCAAGTGATAGGACTCTTGGAGCACTTAATGGTGTCACCACCATATCAGGTCAACTGAAAGAGCAGTGTCCCTTCCCAGTGCACTAATGCTGCAGCGCTGTCCACCCCCTCCTCCTGCTGATGCACAGTGACACCATTAAGTTCCCATTCAGTACTGCAGAAGCAGTCTTGCCTACCACTGTCAGCTGTGCTGGAGGAGCAAAATTAAACCCTATAAGGATACAGCTAAAAATAATCAAGTTTAGTTCTGCAATTAGACTTGAACATAGTAAAAACTGCAACTTTAATAAAGACGACTCATGATTAGACATGATGTCACGCATTAAAAATTTAATCCAAACAACTTGTCCGTTTCACTACAAACGGCAAACTTGAATGTCCTGGCAAACTCTAAGGACATGATTTACAAATACTAGGTAATATTTGGATCCTACATTATAAGCAGTGCTCCAGTCTTTCTGAGAAATAAAAATGACTTCATTCTGGGCTTAGCTCAGTCATTTCAATAGACCAAGCTTCATTAGAGACATAAACCGTAATTGTACATATTGAGCTCAATACATACAGATTTTTGTTTTGGTCGCGGACCACACAACTAGTGTCCACCCATAATATTTCCCGTTGCTTTGAGGCTTTCTGCATTATGGTACTATTAAACTTCTAATCAGGACCGGCAATCTGTTATAACATCACAGCTTTTTGAACTGGAATGGCTGCTAGTGTTAATAACTACACAATATGCAGATTCTGAAAAAACAGTTTTGGTTTCTTTTCCTTGAATTCACATAACAAGTAATTGGGTACTTTTTCCAAACTGCTTTGCCCTGCCACCTAACTGTTCCCCAGAGCCCTACGCTGAAACTTGACCTCCTGTTAACTTTTAACTTTTTTTTTTTTTAAGTATGTTTAAAAAGTTTCTAAATGAATGCCATTAACTCTATGTCTTGTGCGACAAGTAGCTATGATATAGAGCAGGCCAGAGGACTGTGTATACTTACAAAGAAAACTCTTTGGATTCCAGGTGCCAGTCTTTCTGTTTTTAGCTTCCAGACCAGAGGCAAAGGAGAGTTGAGAAGAAACACCAGAGGCTTCTGGTGAATATGCACTGATGAAATTGGATTCAAATGTAACGTGACCTGCAGAGAAACACAGAAATACATGAATACCCACTTACAAGTTTCAAAACCAAAGTGGAATTTAAAACAATGAATCGAAGGTCATTTTTGTATATATTATTGCTTCCAGCATTCAGACCTCTTGACCCAAGATTATAAACTAATCTACTTCCAAAAAAATCAGTCAACGGAGCACAGATAATATAAAGAATGAAATAGTTAATGTTTGTGCTCTGTGCTTGCAAAGCACTGCTAAAGTGTTTAAGAAAACCTTGGCAAACGCTGATGAAAAATAGCTTATGCAAAAGGTCAAACCACTAAGCTGAGAGCTGGAGAACAAGGAGATAAAAAGAATTGCAAAGCAAACCCCGATTTCTGGTTTCTAGATGGTAACCTACAAAGCTGGCTTAGAGTACAAACCTCATCTGCTGATACTATTAGGGCATAAATCTAACCTGCAAAACAAATAAAACTAAACAAACAAAAAAACAGGAGGAACAAATCCAGAAACACAAGCGAGCACTACACTAGTTTATGGAAGGAATTCCAGCAGAAATTTTAACGTACACTAGGGAAAGAAAATGCCTATCCTCAGGCACTAAAAGAATACATGGGGAAAACGATCCCAGGAAAGTGGGCATCACAAAATTGAGGCAACCTGTTTGGTTGATTTCTAGAGGTGATTTTTAAGCCACCAGTTTGTGGTCACTGGAAGCCCCTCCTGCCCAGCTTCTCATATCCCAGTGCTGCCCTTCTAGAAAGGGGCCGATGGGGGCCAAAACTCTAACCAAATGCATGACAGAGAATAGCCTGTCAGTTTTTAGCATATAACAACATGTAACCAAAATTATGGTGGTTTTGCAGTATCTAATAAGCTTTTTAAGCACGCAGCATCTGGCTTGATAGTTCATCCTGCTTTATAGTGAAAAAGCGTTAGTGTGCAATCGAGAGATGATATATGACACGGACTAAGCAGACAAGCTGGTGTCTCACAACAGCGGATGGCAGGTGGGTTCCCTGACAGAGAATCACAGCTCTTTCTAGAAAAGGTATAGAGGGAGCAAACACGAACACAACCACTAATTTGAGTGGTGGCACACAGAAATGAGCATACACGTAATTTGGAATGAATTTTGTCTCCCGCTAGAGAATTTGGAAAGGAAATCTGAGACACAGAAGCTACTACGTATAGTTTATTGCATTCCTATATAGCGGTAAGCATCAGTTAGTTTACCATTAAAGTAAATGAGATTTATCTTGCAAACTAACTGGATGATAGCTAGAGATCACACTGAATATTAGGTACCCATTACTGTTGAAAATCTTTCCAAAAGAAAGAGTTAACTTTCTTTTTATTATTTTCTTTATTTTTTTTTCCCCACCTAAAGTGAAAAGTTTACCATCACTGCAAAGTGAAAGTCAAACCTAGGGCTCAGGTCTGACAGACACCTGGAGGACAGCGGAGACACCTTTTTTGGCTACTTAACTTAGGAAAAGCTGGCAAACAACTAGCTGTGTTACCCCAACAACCAGTAAGCAGAGCAGAATTTACTAGAATTTAGAAGTAGAATTTACTAGATTCTTAAAACGCACTGAACGAACATGTCCTCAGTCCCAACAGCGAAACAGATGTGAAACCCCATAAGCACACCTCTGGGGGCACTGAGGACATCCATATCTTCATCTTTGTTATGCCCGATTAAAGCTTGTTGGAAAACTTGTTGGAAAAATAATAATTCTGTATTTGTACAAAACCCAAACTGCTTTAAAGAACAAGCACCTCTCCTCTCCAACAGCCAGGGGCAGGGCTAGCTCTGCCCGCAGGAACACTGGGCACCACCACCTTCCATCCAAAGGCAACCACCTGTCTCACTGCTTGGCCTCTCCCGGCAGGAGGCCTAGTTGTATTTATGCATTTCCAAAAGAAAACATTAAGTACCATAGATTATCACATCTTCCAGGGACCGTACTTCTCTCCATTTTCTGCCTCAAAAGAATAAAATACCTCTTTTAAGAAACTGCAAGTTCTTAGCGCTCCGAATGCTAACAGGATGACAGAGGCTTCAAATGTCAAACAGTCATGATCCTAGCTATAAAAACTGCTTTAGAGTATCAGGCTATGGAACCAAAATAATTCTGTTAGCTGAAAATAAGAGAGAAGATAAAATTATTTGTTTTACAAGGCTCCCTCTTTGTTGTTCTGTCTAGAAACAGAACGCTGAAAGTGGAAAGAAAAAGGTGTTTAGAACTGCTATTAAATTCATGGCTATTAAAGAGCTTTCATTAATTCTTGTGGGGTTTTGGCTGTAATCACAGCTAATTAGTAATAAGCTGTTTAAACTATTAAATATAATTGCCTTGTTCTGGGGTTATGTTTTCTTACAAAGCAGTAAAAACACTTTATCCTAAGTTTACCAAAGTAGCCTAGTTATATCTTTCGCAGTCCTGATCTGGCAAATATGAGTTCAAATTTTATTCTGATTTTTTTTCAGCTCCAAATAGCATGAAGTACATTCCATTTTAAACTCCCTAAACTTCAAAGTGTCAAAGAGAATATCTACTACGTTAAGTGGAGCTAATATTAAACATTTCCACTCTTATCACATGCATCCATAGCCACATTTTCACACCCAATGATAACTGCTTTTTTCTTATCCCAAAGGAACTAAAGACTAATGTAAATAGTGATGAAATTAGCTATAATGTATGTTTATGTACAAAAACAGTAACAATCCTCTCACACTGGCCAACAGGGGCATTCAGCTTGGGTTTGCATCCTTGTGGTGTTTTTATTAGAATGTCAAGTCAATGCAAAGAAGAGGCTCCTATTAGAAATTTTTAAAATTTTTGCTGTTTAAAACCTCTGTTTTTTTATTAAAACCAGAAATGATACAAGAAAAATAATACACTCTGAAAACTTCATCTCAGAAATAGCTAGGCCAAGTCCTTTGGGCAATAAGGAAATGGAGAAGTATCTTTGTTTCAAGTGATCTCAGACAAGTTTATTCAGAGCCAATATCTATCAGACAAGACAGATGTTTTAGACTTCATGAAGATTTCTGCCTGTTGGTTTGGTCACCTGAAAGAGCATACAGAGCAATTGTACTACCTTAGTGAGAAAATCAGGGACTCTTTGCAACTGGGTCTACTATCAGATTTCATAGCTGCTATTCCTTTAAGCTTTGGAAATTATATATGTATATAATATACACATATACGATTATTTCCATACATGTATGGAAATAATCAACAAAGTTTGAGCCATATTCAGAAGTAGTGATATATCTATCCACGCCTTTGGCTGGAATTGTAGGATAAGTTATATCACATAATGGAATTTTCCTACATTTGTGCCTGAAAAGTGCAGACTGATCCTTAAGAAAAGTTACAGGACTTTAACACAAAATAAATTTATATTTCATAAGTTAACTAATTGTTCCTGTGAAAATTTTGAGAATATATATTTTGCATTACTGCACTCCTCAGTTTGCTGATGAGTAAGGCAGCAACAAAACACATAATGTGGAATTCATATTCCTAGTCCTAAACTTGAGAAAGAATGTAGTTAACATGAGGATGCTTCTGCAGCAGCCTCTGTCACTATATTCCTTGGTATATATATTCCTGCCCACTATACTTGTTGGCATAACTGAGTCCCCAGTACCAGCTTGGTTTTCCAGACTGAAAAAAAACCAACCGCCCCCAGAGCTGCTCAACAGCTGCTCAGGACCGTCTTGATCATCGTTTTTTTCATAATTCATTTTTGCTTCAGAGCTAGCTCTGCTGAGGAGCAGCTGGGTAACCTAGCCTGAATGTGACCATCCCCACTACAAGTCATATAAAATCAACGGTCTCCTCATAGTGTAACTACATCCCCCCCTAATATTTATGATTGCCCCCATCATTGTCTGTGCTTGATGACACACAACCCTGGTATCTATTATGGGAGACTTTTTCCTGGTCCTTAAAAAGAATTTCAAGCAAACTGCCAGGGAGTTACTAGTATTCAAGAGCTTTTTGCTGACAACCTAGCTGCCAAGTGTACAGATTTCATCTTGCACAACAACAGTTGGTGGCCTATCACACAATATTTCCAGCCCAAGTAAGGCAGGCATGGTCAAAACCCCTCACCAGAGAGGCTGGAGGTGTTTCTGTGTGGTGGGTATTGGTTTGAACTGTGGCGTCCTGGACTTCAAGTATGCAACAGAGGTACCCAAATGCCTCCTCCACTCCTGCTTTAGAGATTGAAAGGTTTAACAGGACTCTAAGGTGTTACAAGCTTATGAGATTGACACAAGCACAAGTTCCAAGCTTCAGCTGTACCAGCACCTCCAGCGTGAAACTGGCACACTCTCTAGCTCTGCCTTGTTAAGCTTTCTGCTGCCATATCCATGCTCCCACTTTCTTGCCCCTCTGCTAACTTCTGGCATGGCTGCCTCTGTCCACAGCACTGCAGCTGAAGATCCTCCTCCCTGCTCTCTACAGCAATATCTCTCATCAAAAAGTAATTTCTGCTGGAGTGTCTCCACTGTGGCTCTAGTTAAACCATACACTGGCAGAATCTTAAGTGGTGCGCTCCTTCCCCCAGCCACCTTTCTGTCTCATGTTAGCTCATGAGCTCTGCAGGGCACATCCTTTCTCAAACGTCTAGACAGTTCATAGCACCTTCCAAACACGCCACTAATTCATGCAAAGGTACTGGATCACTTCAAACCAAACAAAATGTTTCTAATCAATATCAGAAGAGCTAACTAGAAAATTTCCCTTTCTTTCTGTGTTTTCACTGGCAGAATCCATATTATTAAATATTTATGCAAAGCATTGCCCAGAAAACCTATCAGAAACCAGTCCTACATGTGTTCAGCACTGTACAGCCAGATATGAAGATATGGTGTGAAATTCTGAACTCACTGAACTCTGTGGTAAAATTCATTATTTTTCTGAAACTCTCATATAAGCTTTTTTTTTAAAAAAATGAGGTATCTAAAAAGCAATACTCTCCATCTGTTCTTACAGGTTCAAACAAGCTTATAAAATACACACATTTTGTACTTCTCAGCAACGTACTACCTCAGTCTTCCCATCTTGGACAGCTCTATGAGCAGTTTGGTCAAACAATACCAAAAGAAAATTAAACCAGAACCATTAAATGGACCAAAGCACTTTTAGGTCACCTAGTCCATTTAACAAGCAGCTGCTATTGCTCTTCCCATGTCATTTTTAAAACCTATTAAGGGACGGCACATTAACCAAGCAGACAGCAGCATAACAACAGTACAGGAAAATAAGACTATGTGGTCCAACACATCCCTCACTCCCAGTGAAGGGCTCATTTCATCACTGAGCTGTTGTGTAGCCACATTGTGCAATCAACAGTTAGACCAGACCTTCTGGACACGTGTCTCAGCAATGGACCTCTCAGCTTCAGCAGCTGTTTGTCAGAGCAAGCTCCTCTTCCAGACGCATGTCTGCCCTTTGCAGCCTCCTTTGGCACACACTCCTCCAAATAATACATGACAAACTTGTGAGGAATACAACAACTTGGTCATAGATGAAAATTAAAGATTAAAGCTATTCTAAAAATCTTACAACAAACCCTAAAAATTCGTTTTTAAAAAGTATACCAACAAAGCATAGAACTGCGACGAGGACATGAACCACAGAGAAGTTCTGTCTTTTTCTGCTAGAATACATTTTTCAATATATGTTAGGGGTTTTTTTTGTTACAATTTTTATAAAGACTTTAAAAAGGTACCACATTTCATAGGTGCCCTGTCTATCAAACTTATGGTGCCATTACATGGCCAGCTATGTAATCACAATGTATTCATGATGGTCACTACTGTCTGCACAGTCTGCAGAGAGTTCCTTTAAGGTCTCTAGCAGCAGCAAGGTTACGGCGGCTGCAGAGGTTTCTCTGTCACCGGAGATCACAGTTTCATGGAAGGCTGAGTATCACCACAGAAACCAACTACAAAAACAGTCTACGGGCTCCTGCCCCGTTACTCTGGTAAAGCAATTTGTACAACGTGAAAGGCAAGGGCACAAATGCTGAAAACTGATCAAAGTAAGCACTGCTGTTAAAGTACCATTTTGTTTTGCTGACTTCAAGGCATCAAATCACAGACTCTGTGTTTTGTTCAAAAAAGATGAAAGTCAAGTGCCAAGGATTTGTAAGGTCGAATTAACTATTCCAGTGTAAAGGCCTTTAGATAAATTCATAGCACATTTTCCAAAACAGCCATTACAAATTTGTGCTAATAGACCAGGACAAAATATGCTGTGCTGTATTGAATTACACTGCCCAGGCTACGACAGCTGTTCTCTAAAAGAGAAGAGAAGAGAAGAGAAAAAAAAACAATTTTAACTCTCAGATCATCTAAATACATTTTCTGACTTACAAGTGATACACTAACGATGGATTAATGACATCTTAACTCATTACTCAGCTGCAAAGATTAAATTAATTAGTACAATGAAGGCAAAATTTAGAACAGAAATTTTAAAATTTATACCTATCACTGCCCTCTATAAGTGTTTTCACTCTTTTTGTTATTGTAATATTTATAGGACATAAATTATTCTGGTATGGCAACAGTCAAAGAAACTAATATGAAGAAACTTATGTTTACAGTTCAGTAGTGTATATTATCCAATATAAGAGGTTTAGAATTTCTACTGAAATTCACTTGAAAAATATAATGAAAATACACTGGCTATAAAAAAAATTCAATCAAGGCTTAATTCATGAATCTACCTCAAGTGGTGGGATCCAGTACTGCACCACTTTATAAATGCATTTATCAACTGCTTTGGGAAGGATCTCCAGGCTATCTGTTCTTCCTTTTAAGATGACAGCAAAGAAAAAGTGTATTTTTTAGGCAGGCACTGTGAATTCAAAATGGAACATTTCTCTCCCCCCCCCCCCCCCACCTCGATGCTCTCGCCGTGCTCA
>VZSZ01004502.1:247666-309296 GCA_013398815.1 Ibidorhyncha struthersii | reverse complement strand
CCCCCCCCCCCCCATATTTTTGCTGTGCTCATTGAATATTGTATTACAGATCTGATACCAAGCCAGCTATAGTAGGTCGCAATGTCCAGCTTTCAGGAGCCAACAGTTTTTGAGACAGAGTTTGCTGATTTTTCCAAGAAATGCAAAATATGTTCGCATGGTGTTACTGCTTGAAGGTAGTATTTGCACTCTTCAATCAAATGATTGTATAAGCAAGTTCCTATCAGCACGTGAGACCCCACTGCTTCCCTTCTGGGAAGACTCTCTTATTCATTCACAGCAATCACCTATTTCTTTGAGAACTCACCCCAGCAATGAGACAGAAGATCTTCAGAACAGCATTGGAGAAATAAATATCTCCAGGAAAATTGCAATGCCATTAAAAACAAGCACTCATACCCACACACAGTTACTTTTCCTCCTGCAGAACTTGAAGCTATGCCATCCTTGCAGCCCTTGCCAGAGACACACCACGCTTTCTTCTCCCTGCCAGGCCACCACCAAAGGATGCTGCTGGGGCAGGGCCCTGCTCTTGCAGGAGGGGGCAGCAGGGCTGCAATACACGAGGCACATGGGGGGAGGGACACCTTTTCTTTCACTCAGTCCTCAGGGAACAGGTCTGAGCGCCTGGTAGCTGTGATAGCATTTACCAGGTGCGTGGAGGACTGAAGTTTATTTCCAAGGCTCAGGTAACGCTCCAATTCTAAAAATCAATCTTTTGCCTATTTTATCCTAAATGTATGGTTGCAAATGGATTGGCATTGCCTGGAGCTTCTCACCCACACTCCACACAGAGAATCAGATTGACTAAACAGTTATAGCTCAACTGTGAAAATCATGGGAAAGATTCACATCCCTGGCATAATTCGACAGAAGCTACTAGCATTAAGCCAGAGACTGATGTGGTCCCATACGTTACCTTATAAAAAAAAGAATACTATTGCACAATCTGCTGACCGTTATGATCTGCCACCCAGACTGGAAAACTGGGCTCCATCGAAAAGGCAGCAAGAGAACTGAAAGGTTGATAAGGACTACCCAACTATGATCTACAGCCCACTGCACTCTCTTCTTAAGAAGTACTGTCAGAAACCTCTGACCAAAAGGTGTTCGAAATCTCCCCCCCACACTTTTTTTTTTTTCTCCTATTTGTCCTGCAACAGGGGCTAAAGATTAGGATGCACTGTGCTAGACACAGACAGCTCCCTCCCCAAAAAGCTTACTAATCAAGACATTCAAGTCCTCCACCACATGTGCATGTCAACATCCACTAACAAACTACTTTGAAGTATGCATGATGTTCTCAGAAGGCCACTTTAACATGAAGATGCATTATTAATGATTCAGAGGAGAAATCACAGAATGGTCAGGGTTGGAAAGGACCTCTGGAGATCATCTAGTCCAACCCCCCAAATGGCAGCCCCAAGACGTATGTTCAAGGGGAGAACTAAGCAAAGCTCCCTTCACCCTCAGTGAGGATGGAGCATCACCCCTGCACTTGGCACCTGTTACACTCAGAGCAAAGCAATGTACCTGAATGGACATACCATCTTCAACAAAGATCTAAGGTTTACCCTCAGAACCAGCTTGAAAACTGACCTGCCCATCCACCGACACAGTAACTGTATCCAACAAACCAATAAAAGAGTCCATCAGAACAAAAGCCTAAGAGCTCGCAGCATATTCAAATATTACCTGTAGTTCTCCCTCCAGTCTAAGTTCTGGTACCTTTCTAGCCCTAAATATTAAATGACCAAGCTGAGGATCCATGTAACAGGATGGCATTACAGCACATTTAAATCTCCTTATACGGATTCTTAATTCAGCTGCTCCAGACAACAAACTAAAAAAAGGCAAATTACAAGTAAAATTTAGGACTGTAACATTATCAAATACCTCATGCGTAATATCAGTACAGTATAGTACAGTGGCACGCTGTATGGCACTAAACATATTGCTCAGTACCTGGCAGCATTGTTGTTTTTATCTGGTTCATAACTGATGTTTACTGCACACACTTTCTCCTCAAAACTGTAGGAGTAGGCAACCGTGCTGGAAGGCAGTGACTGAAGTGCCCATTCAGAAGGCACCACAGCTCTCACAGCATCAAAAGTTCTGACACAAGGAGACATTACAAAATAGTGCTTCAAACTTCATGAAAATGTTGGACCATTTCTGCCCACAGTTCAGCCACATAATTTGTCTTCAGACAAAAATGTAGCCAGTTAATTTCTAGTGTTCCAATGTTGTTATTTTAAGCTGGAGCTGCCAAATGCGATCATGTTATGTTAGAAGCTAATAATTTATGCAAATACCTAGATAATAAAAAAATTAGGACCGAAGCGATTCCTGATACAAATAACTTGTCAAACAGGCAGGACAGTTATCAAAGGCCTATTTGCATAGAAAATTGTATTACTTTCACAGTGCAAGAATAGTAAATGTGAAAAAGCTTTAGATCAGGAGAGCTATTTCAGAACACAAAAGTAATAACTGTATTAGCATAAGTCATACTTAAAGTGATATAGCTAATTCTGTGACAATGATCTTAGAAGTATAACCCAAAGAGTGTACTGAGAAATTTTATGTAGAGATCATATACACATGTAAACTGCCTACTTTACCTTCGTTTACCTGAATAATACAAGATCCATCTTTCCCTGTGCATATATATTTCAATACGTTTTTTATGTCTTCAGTGTTATCTCATGCTTTATATAGTTTGGAGAACTAGAGTTCTCCTGAAAAATAAGATTTTTC
The DNA here is from genome assembly GCA_013398815.1 of Ibidorhyncha struthersii. Classification (NCBI taxonomy): domain Eukaryota; kingdom Metazoa; phylum Chordata; class Aves; order Charadriiformes; family Charadriidae; genus Ibidorhyncha; species Ibidorhyncha struthersii. The sequence continues at coordinate 306,536 of VZSZ01004502.1, read as the reverse complement.
AAAAACTTCTGGCTGCAGCAAAGAAAGCAGTCAGTCTCTGCACAAGCACGTCTGCTCAGCTCTGCCAACCAAACCTAATCTTCACATGCTATCCCTGCTCTGGGCATCTGCAGAGCAAGGGCTGCCCACAGCGATCAGCCCCACGGTTCGTCCAATGGAAAGCCCATGCCCATCAGTGCAAGGCTGGGACCACTTCACCCATTCCTCCTGTGACCTGAACTAGACACTCAGGCTCCCAAAGACTAAGTGAAACCATTTGTGCCATCTGCCCTTCCACAAAGCAGTCAGGCTTCCCAGCACTTGAGACCTAAAAACACGATGTTTCGCTCAGCTTTGCATAAATCAGTAGATGTCAATACTGTTCACATGCTGTATAATGAATCCTAAGGGGAAAGTCCTCCTTTTATACATTTTGTGGGAAAATTTCTTGTTGGCTTTACATCTGTTTAAGGGCACAGGATCCATCCTGTAAGCCACGAGTACAGCATCTCCCCTACTGTTAAGTGGCCTATTCACAAAACAGTATCACATCGGACTGAGTTTTACTTTTAACAATTAAGGTAGAAGACTCATGTGAACAGGAAACATTTTCCCAAACAATATTCTATCCTGCGCTTATTTGTACATATATTACAGATCTAAGTTCTTCTTTGGGGAATCAGCTGGGCTGCAAATTAAGTTTAATTTTATGCTCTTCTTCCCTTCTCCCATCCCTTAACTATTACCAGATAGTTGTGTTTTTGCACTAACATAGTGCCCAATGCCCTGAAAAAACAAAGGCTGGGGGGATCACTACTATGTTGGAAGATGTATGAGTACATACTAAAAAGCAGCTCCTGTCCTAAAGAAAATGCTTCTTAAACTGACAGATGACAAAGTTCTGCCAGGATCATTTTCCTTAAATGCATTTGTGGCACTCTAAGCAAATCTACCCAGGGTTTTCCAGGCAAACACAAGTTTCCGCCGCCAGTATTTTCAGCAACTTAGATAGGTGCTAGCCACCCAACCAGAAATTACAGAGCTGCATTAATGTACCACTACAGTATTGATACATCTTGCCTCTCAACAGGTCTTGTTAGACATAGCTCAGTACGATACTAACCATGGGTTCAGAGACCACTGTTAGCACTATTTCATCTCTGCCAGGCTCTGACAGTAGACACAGCAAGTTCACAGTTCATCTCAACTGCAAAACACCATGCAGATGTAACATAGCACATGGTGTCACGCAAACATCATAGCAAAACTAGAATCTGAATACCAAATTTCCAAATCTCAGGGTAAATCCTGAACAGATGAATACCCTACTTCTCGCTGTTTCAAAAGCTGCAAGTGTGGAAGGAGAAGAGGCTGAGACAATGAGACTTCACAAAGCAAGAAAAGATTACAAACAAACATGCAATAGATGATGGAAAGACTGCAGGACAAAGGGTTATGCCATTTGAAAGCTCCCACATATAAAACAGTTTGCTCCTCAAAGGTTTTGCAGCCAGACCACACATAGATCCAGATGACTGGAAAAAAGAAACATCATTCTACAGGTGTCTTTTAGAGAGGCACAGTCACATAGGGAAGTGTAAAATGTAGAGTTCACATTTTTATTGGACATGTAAAACTAAATTCTTGCTTTCTGAGCCAGGGTAAAGAACAGCGTGTGTGCATGAGTCATAAAAAACTGAAAACCTAAGCAGCAGCACCAGATTTAGGAAACAGTTTTGTTTACTTTATTGTCAGCAACCCACGAGCCTGAGTAAGAGTTGTTGCAAGTGTGTGTCTGTAATACGTACACTCACAAATGGTATTAGAAATTAAATATAAAGGAAACTGCTTTCAGAAGATTAAAAGTAACTGTAACCAATACATTGCCTCTCTACTCCCCTGAGGCAGGTCTTCATTCTTCCCTAATTTTTTCTATTTTCAAACTTAAAAAAAAAAAAATCAGAACTTCTACTCCCTGTACAAACAAAACAGTAATTTGGGAAAATTTCAAAGAATTAATTTATGATAGTGACTACATGGAAAAAAAACAACAAACCCCTAAGGAACGAAGTTTTCTATTTAATCAGGCCTACCCATATAAGTAAAACTACTCACATCTGCATACACTTGCAGAATAAAAGCCACGAAAAACTGACAAAATCCTCCAGAAGACATTACTGAGGCTGTCATGCAAGTATTTTCTTGCACAATGATGCCATTCCATGCACTTCTTATCTGCACTGTCTTGCTGATTCTTGCTTGAAAACAGATTTACTGAAGAAAATACTGGCTTGCCTTCCAGCTAACAGTGTAGGAATGGACTGCCGCTCCTGGCATGCAATATTTTTCCATGTAGCTTCAGGTGCATTTTCAGTGTCTAATTTACATTGCAAGTATCACTTGAAACCAAATTACTGGCAGAAAAAAGACATCTTCCAATGGTCTACTCTGAAAAGATACCTACAAAGCAAGTGCCACTGTGCTTTTCTGCAAAACTAAGGGTCATACAGAGTCACGTTTCCCAACAGGCCTCAAAACATCACTTATGTATTCGTGTGCACTAGTGGATCGCGTCCGTGCAGAAGAAATGAAGACTCTCCTTCCTTGGGTGATGACTGAAGAGTGAGCCAGACTTCAACCAGCCTTCAGGGTTAGAGAATGCCAGTTAACTCCAGAAAAGTGACAGATTTTAATACTTTCCCCTCACTGATGAGATTTGGGTCATCACCAACTATTACCTCTCATCTAGAGACACTAACTACTGCCACAGTCATGTTTATCACATCTTGCACGAGCTCAAATAATAAAAATATTTCTCTATTATAAATTGCCATGACAATTGCTAAAGAGACACTATCAGCTATAAATTACCTATAACTCCTTCAAACTTTTTCAAGCAATTTGTTTCAGATGTTTGTACCTCACGGTGGTGCTATTTTTGCATCTTCTCCTTTAAATGACAAGTTTTACTACTGTAGAAGTACTCTGTTTATGTTTCACAGGGAAAACAAGAGACTCTTCTAGAGAAACACAAACATGAGTATATAATAAGTGTTATCAAACACATGATCTACATAAAAAAAACCCAACAATTAAAGTATTTGTTCATCCTCTCATATCTTGCCACTGCAAGGTTTTTACTTTTTCAGTTGATACAGGAGCATGGCTGTCAGGCACAGCAAACCCCACACAGTTTATGTTGGAAATTTTCCCCAATGCTGGGAGATTGCTGGAGAACGACTTCATTAATTCCAGCTTTTGCCTCAAACAGGCGCTCCAGAGAACAACATAAACACGACCACTCATGACAACTGTTGCTTCAACATTTCGCACACATGAGCCCAAAGCTATACTGGAACCTGCCCATCGAGTTTGTGATATAAATGGACTCCTGGAAATGTCATTACTTCCTTAATTATCTTTTCTTGGGGAAAGTAACTATAGACAAAGCAGTAATTTATAAATAGTCCAAGGCACGTCAGATAGAAGCTTTCAGGAGGGAACTAGAGACCAAGAATGTCAATCACAGTTTATGATCAAACTCAAAACACATGCATCTGCCTGAAAGAACCTGTGAGCGCATGTGCGCAGTGTGCTTACACACATACGAATGACAGAGAGGGAGGAAGAAGAGTCCATCTAGTAAAGACCGTGGCAGCAGCTGCACCATTCACTCTATAATCCTGCAACAGCACATCAGTACCTGTGGGCACTCGCAGCAGAAGAAAACAAGAGAGTCCAATTTTTAGCTTCCAACAGGACCTTTTAAATAGCAGTCAGCAAAACTGAAAAATTTGAGCAATCAGAAAAGTCATTCTGACATTTTTCCTTTTGAACCCTTTAGCCTTCTGTGGTGGGCCTTGGCATGGCTTCAGACACCGTTCCACACAGCTCTCGGAAACCGAGAGTAGGTCTCGCTTTCTGCGCAAACAGTCCCGTTTCTAAAATCGGAAAATACCAAGGGTTTGCACAGCACTTTCCAAGTCATGAGAAGTCACTGCTGCCTCTTTAAGGCTAGGCGCACATCAAGGCATGCTTCTGCAGGACAGCAGGCTCTGCACAAACAGGCTCTTCTGGCAGACACACGACTTCCTCTGGCAGTTCTGGTGGGCAGAACTTGAAACAATTGCCAAATCCAATGACCAGCAAATCCTGAGCTGGCTGAAAACAACCCACAAAGACTGCAGTCCAGGGCAAACGAGATGAAAAAGCCACATTAAAAAAAGGCTGGATTTTATGCAAGCACAGATGCTTCAAAGTACTAATGAAGAAAAGAGGGGGAAGAGGGTTGTGAGGGCTCTTTAAGAAATGGAGGCTAGGGTGGCTGTTGGTTGGTTTGTTTTTTAAAAACATGGCTATGCAGTGTCCATCAATCAAGGCAATTAAGACATTAGTGTCATTTTAGTGTATTAGCTGCATGGGAGTTGCAGCTTTCAGTAGACATGGCATCCTCCGAGAAAGACACTGAATGATTACAATTTCTGTGGAGCATGTCAGTATCTTTAAGGCTTTAAAAGGTCTATTGTACGCTTCACTCCTGATTCAGTCCAGTGGTCCAGCAGCCCAGACAGGGCTCTTGTGCAGGGCTGTGGGGCCAGGAGTAACAGCAGCCTGTGAAACCACCCTGGTGAGCCAGTGGAGCCACCACAGGCTGTGGGCAAGCTTTGGAAAATACCCAGAGTCAAGAGATGCACGTGATGAGGAACTGCTGCTCTCCAAGCAACAAATACAGGGTGTTCCTGGAGTACGTCTGCCACAGTGACACTCACAACTTGATTCTGAGACTTCACTGGCACGGAGCACTGGTGGAAGTAGTAATTCATCTGGGCTTCCCATTCTCGGTCTTCTGATGTGGGCCCTTTCCCTCACTCTCACAAGTGGCACGCAAAACACCATGAAAGAGTGCGATAAAAAGCAGCAGTCAACCTTAAGCCTGACAGAGCGGTTTGCAGGTAGCCAAACTCATTTTCCACTGCCATTCTGCAGGTCCTGTCCTGGTTGGACTGATAATCCTGTCTCTGCATGACTTTGAGAGCTGCAGATCATCAAGGAACAAGCAGTAACAGGGTGAAAGCGATCAAGCTCATCTTGATGGGCTCAGTGTAACAGGAGAGCAGGCCTCATGTATGATGTTGAGGCCAACCAAGTGTTGTGGAAAATTTGAATACTACGCACTCACCCAGACCCAGCGACAGTATCTTAAAATGTCCACAGTGGCCCACAAAAGTATGCAGTACAAAAGTAAATACCGCTTCTTGGTAATGTTGGACCAGGAAAGATCTACAGCCCCACTGAAGCTGGGGAAGCCAGTGTAAGCAAACATGTCACAGCAAAACTGTAAATTCAAGCACAGGAAGCATGGGGCAAGAACTTCCCAAACTACTCTGGAGTCTGTCAGCTCCCAATACAGAACGGGTTGGCTACGTGACTTAGGGTGTCAGGCTCCAAGTGACAAAAGACAGTCTTTCCTGAAAGACACTGTCTTGTTGGTTGACTCATGAAGCTGGATGAGATCAGCCAAGATTTTCACCAAACCTCTCCACATTTTAGTCTTCTTTTTAGGGGTTTACCTTCTCATATTTGGAATGAGATCCTTTGCCATCAAGTTACCGGTCCTCTCATCTGAAGTCTCACCTCAGACTTCTCCATCCCCAGAAAGACTAAGCATCTCCATTACTTCCATCTCCTCTCCTTCATCCCCAGACAGAATGGGCAGCAACAGAGCCACCTGCATCACTCCTCTCTCAAAGCCATCTCACTGTAGGTAATTCAAGCCACTCCTGGTTCAAACCCCTGCACATACTTGCACTGCCACTTGTAAGTCAGCTGTCATAGTTAGATATCCATAACTGCTGCCAAGCAAAGGTGGTCAGAAAGTAAAGAGGTAACAACAGCAAAATACCCTTGCAATGTTCCGATCTGGTCTGTACCATGGCAGAGGCACAGGCACGGTGCTTTGTTTTATCTTTGAAAGCTTATTTTAAAGCAGCAAATATTTGTCTGCAAAACAAAGGCCTTTGGCTTACCAGAAGTACCAAACATACCCATGTGCAGCAGTGTAGGCTTCCCACCATACCACAGTAAACAAGCAGAGGGCAGATGCAATGCAGCCTGGCAAACCAAGCAACGTGTGCCTTATTTCCCAGCCTAATTCTGCACCGCATATTCTGGTTCTCACATATTCTCACCAGAAACATCAAATTTGTACAGCCAAGCGATCTGGCAGTGTACAGATCCAATATTAATGTTAGTGAGGTCTGTGGTCTTACTCAAAAGTTTAATCTCACAGAAGTAACGAACTCTTTATTCTCGAGCCTTTTATTTTAGTATGATCTTCGGACTGCATAGGATAATGATCCAGTTATTTTAATTTGGATTATTAAACCCAAGCTGCAGGGTGCTTCAAAAACTGAAATCAAACTAATCTGTCTTGTCAGCTTTAGAGCAGCTGGTCATGCTGACACCGAGCTCAGCACGAAAAAGCCACAGTGGAAGAAGCAGCTGACCTTATTTATGCTATGTGGGAGATCCTGAAGTCTCAGGAAACAGCCTTAGTGGACATTCGATTGGTACCAAATGGAAACTTGTTTTAACAAATGCACTTTTAGAGGAAGAAATAAACAAAATGGAATCAAACAAACAACAAGGTAACAAAAACCCCCAACCGTCAAATAACAAACCTTGAATTCCCTTCCTGCCCGCTGTCGGCACAAGACCTCCAGGCCCCCTCTGACCATGGCTCTGATGCAGCAGAACAGCGTGTTTAAACCATGCTCAGAAAGTGGCCCCTTTATCACAGCTGTATCTCAAGGCTGTCCCCTGCTCTCTGGATGCCTGAGCATGGAACAAAACATTTTTCCCTGACATAGCCTTGGGTAAGGCTATTGTGGTGGTAAACTTTTGAAAACTTTTGAAAACTTTTGAAAACAGTTAAAATGAACACACTGGGAAATACAGTAAATATGTAGAAAAATAGACAAAATGAACCAGGTTTTCATCACCCTCATTGTCACAGATCGTCATAGTCCTAAAATACAAAACCATTGCGACATGGAAGAATTATCCAGAATTCAGGATGCACTGCAAAGATCAGGATGTAGAAATACATTACCAGTTGACTGTTTCGGAGTATTTTCCTGTCCCATTTTTACAACTTAGAGGATCTTTTCAGAAAGTACTTAAATATTGGACTTAAAAGTCATTAAATGATGGGCAAAATTATTTAAGTGAGCCGGCTCAGGAACCTGAGATACATCACTAGTAAGTACCTGGCTATTACAGGCATTTTAGTATCAGGTTTTCTCTTAAACAAAAATATTTTATTATGAAATTGTTGCCAAGTAACACTGATTAAACAGTGGCGGAAAGGTCTATCAAATTGTTATGGACTCAGTGGCATTACTCAAAATTATAAAAATAAAGATGAGTCCTTGATTTTCCTGCTTTCCATTTCACATAACACATGTTAAACATCTGTATCGGGCATAACATCTTAAAGCTATTGAGGATGAGGATGTCAACGAAAACAATAGTGCATCCATTGCCAGGAACTCTGATTCCATGTATTCACATGTATTCAATCCTAAGTATTCACATGAGATTAATTTTATATGCCCCTGCTCCCCCTTTAGCTATTTCAATTGTGGCTGCGTGCCTGAAGCAGTTCAGGGAAATTCAACAGACAGGTATAATAAAAGAATCCTCCATTAATTTAGGACTTGATAATATACCTATCTAAGGAATTACTTTCATCTTAAAATAATTTTTAGATCTTTATATACACATTTTTCTCGTGCAAATCTCTAGAGTTTCCAAGTGCCTGAACAAACAACAATTCTTTCTCATAACAGGACAAGCAGCTCCATGAGAAAGCAACTATCTCCTTTCTAAAAATTGGTAAAGTGAAGCAGTGAAGACACCCAAAGCTGAAGAGAAAGTTACTGTAAGAGGTCAGTAGTTCCTGGCTTTCAGCTGAGACCCAGATCAGTACAGAAACGCACACATGCACTCACTTCCCCAGCAATATTTGATCAAATAAAACAAACAAAAAAGGCTTGCATTTTTCATGCCAAGTTCAATATAAACACTTGTGGCTATTACATGCACCCGTGTTCTATTTCCTATGATAAAGCATGGCCAATATGAATTGTGATAAAAGACATTTCTAAGAAATACCTGAAAAAGATCGGAACTTTGGGGAACTTACTTGAACAAAGTGTCTTCACAGTCTCAACAAACGAGATGTCACCCCAACAGGGATTAATGAAGTAAAACACAAACTCCTTGAAGATCACAGATATGATTACAGCATTTCCGGATATGACCTTATATTTACCAGATTTCAGCCTTAATCTGAAAGCGCTAAATTACTGATTTAGTTTTGCAAAGTTTGTTCAGAGTACGTAATCCCATACATCTCTAGTCCACCTATTTTTTATTTTGGTTTACAGGGAAAAAAGAGCACCCAAACCTTACTAATCTTTACAGAAAAGCCTGCATGTGTTACAGGAGGAACACATGCCCCTGCCATGCCCTCCCCCCACATCAGCCACCCCTCCAGTGTTCAAATTTGTGAACGCTTGTTGTCTGTATATTCTACACGAGTGTCAAAATGAGTTAAATTAATGCATACATGTATGTTCCATATTTATGAGAACCAGGATAACTGCACAAGTATGTTTAATGCATGAGCTCTCCAAGGAATTTGCTAGGGGAAGTTTACACTCCTCCCAGCAAGTAAGGAATGTGTAATTTAGCAGCATCTAGCACAGGGCAGGTTAAAAACAAAACAAAACCAGACCTACTCCCCCAAAGCAAGCCTTCACTTAAAGATTTTCAGATCTTGCATTCCATGTCATCAGAACTTCAGGCAACCTCTGAATGAATGCGTGATTTATTTTAAACATGCTTTCGATGCTGCTGAATTTAACTAATGTACTGTCAAACAAGAAAACCGGTTTTATTCTGGAGTATACTGGAAATACTGTATGACAAACAAATCACTAGCTTTGCTATCAGCTTTTGCAGGCAACAGGAAATACCTCAGCTGGTAAATCAAACTAATGTAACGTGAGGTGATGGGTACATTCTACTTTAAGACAAAAGGCCACTTGGAGTTGGTTTTCACAATAATGGAAAAGATAACATTTGCTCTGCTTTGTTTTCTGAGTCTGATCCTATAAGTAAAATCCGATCTTTTCAAGTTGTTTACACTCTTTTGCTCGGCACTGTCGCCAGCAAGCTTTGCTCCAGCTTCCTGTGCATTTTTAGAGCAGCCACCTCCACGGGCTGTGACTGGAAACAGGTTGGGAGATGGGAGAAGGCGGCTAAGGGCTACAAATTGTGAAATATAGTCTGTGCCCTATGCTTTAGTATACCACAGAAGTATGCAAAAAAGACAGCTTGGGGCAAACTGTTTTCTTACCGTAAGCACATTAGAGGAGACACAAGCAGCCTCTTTCTGCTAGACAGCAACTGGTTTTATTCAAAGCCAAATATTTATATCTATCATTCTGTCTTGATGATTAGACAGTAGTGGCACAGCCTGCAACCTAGTGCACACCTGACTGTAGCTCATGCTGTGTGTGCACACATAACAGTGCAGAAGCTGCACTGTTACACAAGTCGGGGTAGAAGCATCAAACCAGAGGGAAATTGGGGTTTATGGAAATGCGCACTTTGCAGTTGATTCATTCTGGTCTCTCAGGAGGTACAAGACCCAGCTGTAGCCTGCTTCATCCCATCCCAGGGCACACTTTAGTAACTAAGAAGTTACAAGTTCCCACTATATCACGTCCCCACAGCAAAGGCACTCTTCTGCCTGTTTTCAACAAAAGCTGTGATTACCATGTGCGATCTAGTCCTCATAACAAATTTCTCTATGTCTTGCCAATGGATTTAAAGGTTCCTGGGTGGTGAGAGATGCACTGACAAGCAGAATCACATAAGTCTGTTTAGTTTTCATAAGAAAACTATGCTACCAAAAAGAAGGGAAAAAAAAAAAAAAAAAGGAGAGATTTCAACTACAATTTGGTTTTCATGCCCAGAGAACCAATTGTACCTACCCTTTTTTCAGACATTCACAGTGTACTCCTCAAGCTGATAACCCTGTGCCTGGAAAACTATGAAAGGCTTTAAAAAACAAAAAACAAAACAAAACAAATATAAAAATTTCTATTCCTCATTCCCAGCCCCACAAGAAAATAAGAAGTCTAATTTTTCTATTACTTTCATGACAGTTGAACTGAAGACGACCTGACTTTTTTTGATTAAGGGCAGCCAATGAGAATCCTACTGAAAAGATAGAAAATAACTTTTTCATCATACACTAGACATTTCAGACAGTGTATATACTGAAAGTGAACACAACAGCTGAAGTGTCACGGATGCATACAATACATATTGAGCTGAACACACCACAAACCCAACAAGGCTGCCACTGAAGTCAGTGGAAAGTCTTTGATTACAGCCAAGAGTATCTGCCTTTATTTAAATCGCTATAAAAGACTCCACTTAAAAGTTCTTTCAGCACAGATTTAGACCCTCTCTTTCTAAGCTTCCGCCTGCTAGATCATCATCTTTGTTCTCTTATTACAAATTCTGCTAATTGTGTACATGCATGTTGCTCTCACAGGATGCTGTACTAAGGATTTGTGGGTGTAATACTGTAAGAACATGAACTAAGAAGCTCAGCTGTCATGGCATGCAATGTCTTCTTTTCACTTCAGCACTCTGTTTTGATGTGTTTGAGAGTAAACAACAGTGCTGCACAACTTAACATCAAAAATTTTCTTCCTGTGCTGTTGCTTTCAGAACAGCTCAAGTTCTTGCCAGTCCCTCCAAGTGCAACATACATAAATAAGTAATTGGACTGCACTTAAGTACTACCCTAGTCAGCAACACTTGCTTTCTGTATGGCAGTCCCCCCTCAGTGAAGCATTAAAGATGTATTACAGGGGTAAAAGAATCTGAACTTAAATATTTGTTTATAGTGGTCATGGCAGGGATCCAAAGGTATTCATGTTAATTTACAACACATTTAGGTAAACGATCTGCTTTTGAAGACAGCCAATTCTGTAAAGGCCTCTTGTAGATCTAAATCTGTTTCTTATTTCCTTTGCCCACCCTCCCTCCTTTTTTAAGTATACTTCGTGGTTGTGAGAGGTGATGGAGAGTGGCTGAGTATGGAAGCGGTTTACTCATACAACACGCAAAGCATAGGCGGGCAGCATCCACGCAAATTGCACATGCTTCTTTGTAGTCTTTCTGGTCACAATTCAGAAATAACTTTATTCAGCAAATTAATGTAGAACAATCTCATTTACAGACACACTTGTAGCCAGGGATCTGGACGAAAAGTAATTTCCCCTTTACCTCTCTTTCATGATGGCCAAGACCCTCCTCGGGATTTCTGAGATTGAGGACGTGCACCTCCTGCGGCAGGCCTGTTGTGCCTCGGCTTGCACAGCCAGATAAGACTGTAAAACTCTCCAATAAGGCATGGACTGGGTGCGAATTGTTGACAGGCAGTAAGATACATTCACTCCGTGGCACAGGACCTGCAAAAGAAAACAGAGATTCACATCATTTGGAGAAAAAAGGAATACATAGATTACACCTGTCAAATAATGATCATCCCTCTGGTCATAAAACCCACAGGAACAAAAGTACAGGCCTCATGTTCATTATTCACAAAATGAAGACATTTATTTCTGTTGCCTTTTTAAGTTCTCCTGAATATGCTAACTTGTTAGTTCATTTCTCTCTGAAAGTCTGAATTTAAAGTCTGAATACCAAATTGAAGGCAGTCTTGTCTTTACCAGGGAGAAAACCAAGGATAAAAGAGGAAAACAAACAAACAAAACCACCCAAAGGAGAAAAAACAAAGCAGTGATAGTGGTAGGAAGAATTGGTTCATCTTACAATGTGAATTATTTGTTTATGTCAAACACTGTTATCTCCAAACATTGAAAAATGCAGTCATGTATATATAACAATGGAAAGTTAATCTCTAGTATAAAGTAATTACATCAGGAAGGATTTGGGCGAGTTGTATTTGTTGCTTTTGAAGCAGTGGTGATTTATAGTGAATGTCATTCAAATACAATGTACAAAACAGCAGGCATCTGTCACATGATAAAATGAAATGTTTGTTTACTGAGTCTATTTTGTGTCTGACAGCAATTATCTACACTGATAACAGATATCTAGTCCAAAACAGAGTGTACGCCCTTTCAAATAATCACCACAGCATGATGTAGTGCCATACTCTTATATAGTACGTGAGACAGTGTGATGTGATGTAGAAAGATAGCACAAAAGCAGAAACATACAGAGCAGTTTACATTTAAACTATATCTCAGGAAACTAAAGCAAGACAAATATTTATGAAAAGCAGCCCTGCTTTTCCAAAAGGACTCAAACCCATCCCTGACCATAACAGATACAGTATGTTTTTGATTCAGAAGGTCACAGGAGAACGTCAATTGACTTAACCCCTAATTTGCACCAAAGCAACTCAGATAAGGATTAGACTTACATGACCCAGTCACTTCAGAGGCTGCAAGGCATGAAAGAGAAATATAAACTAGAAGCATAATTTATATTTTTCCAGATAGCATACATCTGCAATTGAAATAAAATGATTCTTTCAGAAAGAGTTCAAAATGAAAGAAAATCCTCAACTGATCAAACGGCAGAGCTCACTCTGGTTTTCCGAAATTTACATCCAGCTATTGTAGCACTAGAGTTCATTTGACTTTGGTGCACACACATGATTAGTTATATTAGCGCTGACCTACACTTTGCTGGTTGAAAAGACAGTTCACTCCTCAAGACCGAGTCAGCAGCTGGCCATTCAGAATTCAGAGAGTCCATCTCAAAAGAGACTTTATCTGGAAAAAGTAAGGCCCCTGAGCACAGGGAGATTTCTGCAGTGCCTGGGGCCACGCGTGCCTTGTCCTGCCAAAGGGGCTGTTCCCGAAAGCCACCGGTGCATAACGCACACCCTGCCAGCTCCCACAGAACAGGAATATTTGTTAAAGGCAATATTGGCTCAAGGCATAAATTACGCATGCCTGTGCTTGGGGTACAAAGGATAAACAAACTTTCTGCTCTCTATATGGGGAGCTTGGTAGTAGTACCAACCACCAGCTTGGAGGATTTGAGGTTTATTTATGTTTTTTTTTTTAATTCCTTTTTAAGAATACACATTAAAAATGGGACCAGTCCAAGCAATGATAGTTAAAAAAAAAAAAAATCTATGAACAAGTTGCCTGTTGTAACGGTTGAAGAAATATTTAGAATTTGTAACAATAACACAACCAGCAGAGAGACCTCATTTTCCTGATGTACAAGTGCATATCAGAGGACTTACTAATCAATTAGCCCAGCCACTGATGTGTAAGTCCTGCAGCAGACCGCATTATACAACCTGCACAAAAAGCACTCCACAAGCATTTCTTAGGCTGGGGAACAAACTGAGAGCCAAGGAGTGCTTTCATTAAATTGTTTCTTGCAGACCAGAATGGAGCTGACATTTGTTAAGATGCTTCTATCATGACACACGCATGAAGAACAAAGTGCAAGACTCGGAACAAGGCAGAAATGGAGTTGCTGACAAAAACATGTGTTTTCCTTAGCAAAGGTTCAGGAGAAAGAGCTAATACCTCCCTCTCAGCAGATGGATTCCCTTGTGAACACCTATTTCCATGGAGTACATCTACCAGTCCTCCCCTTCAGCCTTCATCTGGTCCTTATACTGCACAAATTTGCCACATTAGAGAAGACACCTGGATTTTCCCTTCACTTCCTACAAGGACTCATCCACATGAAGAAGATAGTGGCTGGTACATTCAGGGTGTCTGTAACCGTCTCCCTCGACGACACCTCAGGTACACGTGAAGAAAGCCCTTCTTTCACGGCCCTCTGTTCTGCTCAACATGCAAGACGGAAATACTCCTAGAGGGAGCAGAAGTTCACGTCCTGGATAACTGTGGGCAGCTGAGCTTATCTGCGCAGCAAAGGGCAGACCAAGGCATGCCCGCCCTGCGGGCACGCTGGCCCAGCTGGACATGGGCCAGATCTCCTGCAGAAACCCTGTCTCCTGCTGGCAGCGAGCCCGCGTAGCTGTACCAGTCTCAAGCAGGGCTTCTTAGGCAGGGCTTACTGGCATAGGTCTGCTCTTACACCAGTACAGCTGCGTGGCATCCAGATGCGCGCTGGTTTGTGCTCCACCAGCCTGGGGCACTCCACTTCTGTCCGCTCTGTTTTGAGGGAAGGGGTGCACAGAGTTGCTCTGAGCTGCTCAATATAAGAAATCAAGGTTTTGGGGGAGTTACTGCATCTGGTAGAGTTGCTTTCAGACCAGCCTCATAAGTGACCAAGATACAGCCCTTGAAATTTGAACCGAAGATCAGAGTATCTCCTGGAGGCTGGCTCTACCGCATTCAGACCACATGTCCTGTAAGACTGCCCACGTACAAGGAATGACAGTGGGGTAAATAACAGAGGGGTTACTCCAGATGTTGCATTTTTGTCAACTTTCACCTAGGTGCCTGCGTAGCTATGTCCCAGGCCCACACAACCCTTCCTAGGAACTCAAGACTCTCGTGAACATTATCTCTCTTAACTGTGCTGGCAGTACCAGACAGCAATCTTCATGCACTGAAATTCACATATTTGCCCAACCACTAAAGTGGCTGTAGTGCCATACCCAGTGTACACCCGCATGCCTGGAGCTAGTGCCAAGTGAAAGGAAAACTCACTTCTAGATCACAAAGTCCACTGATGCTCAGCCTGCATGTGGCGCAAGACAGTCCTTTCTGCCACCTTCTCTCCATTTATGCTCTATTTTGGTCTACTTTTATGCTGTGTGCAGCCCAGCGCCGCCTAACTATTCGCTAAACATTAATTAACAACATTTCTTTCCAGCAGTTTCTACCGCACCTGCAGATCTGTCCCGGTCAAAGCCAGGTAGGTGCCACTCCAAGGCACTGAAACTCCACTGGGAGCAGCAAGAGCTCTCCTCTTCCCAAATTAGCTGCTCTCACCCTTCTTGGCTCCCTCACAGACCCCTCCTGCCACCTTCCTCTTGACTGGAAAGCAAATTACTTCCCCTAGGTAGTTTAAATCCTACAAAATGCATATTTACCACTCTGAAAAAAACAAACAGAAAGCCCTTTCTATGACACTACTCATCTGATAGTTTATCACCTCTGCACCGCCTGCTTGTATTTGAAAGCCAACATGAAACGGCAGCCCATCCTGCCTGGGCTTTACTGTTCTGCTGCTCTGCCCTGCACAAACGCCAGGATCAGGCTCACCAGCTTCCCACCCCAGCCCCACACCCCATTCCTGCCGACCTCCCCCGGCATCAGTGACACCGGCATCCTGCCAAAATTCACTACCATCACTGCTTAAGGGCCAGTTCATCCAATTAACGCATCAGGAGTGCCTCATCAGCTCCAAACGCCTATAGATAACTCTGTTGCATCTCACCTCCATCAGTGGCCCTTAAAGAGTCAAAATTATCTTCCAGTTTATACATCCTAGTGCAGCTACGAGCCTTTAGTCCCTTTTCTGCTGAGAAGGCAGCTGTGCAGGCACAGCCATCCTTGGGCTTTTGTTTAACTTTGGACCATGTATCCATTTAACCATGTTAGCAAATCCTGGCTCTTACCACAATCACATTCTAGTTGCTTAATGCCTGCAAAGCCTTTTGAAGCTGGAAAGCAGGTTAGGCAGTTTTATAAGAACCGCTTATTACGTATGTGTTTTACGATAGCAAATTATTAGTGAATTTAGAATTCTAGAGAATCGTTTAGTATTGAATTATTTTCTACTTCCAATTAATAAGAATATTTTAAAGGAAATCTTAATGCAGAACCAACCTTGTTTGATACTAACATCTGGAACATATTCAATACAATTTCAACATTCTTGTTTCCCATATCATCCATGCTACTAATGAGTAACATGTGTTCTGCTGTAAGAAAGTAGCACAAATGGAAGTACAACGCTAAGGGGGATAATACAACAACCCAAGACCAACTCATAACTGTGATGGATTTTATTCAAATAGTAAAGGCTAATATACTTTCTGTTGTATTTCCATGGAGATTTCTACAGTGTTGTCAGCTGAGAAGTGTGACCAGCTCCTGCAAATTGCATGAATCTGTGCTGGGGGCTCCATGGCACATTAGCATGGTTCCCGTACGCCACGCCAGAGGATACAAGACACACCAATGGGATATAACACTCCTTAGAAGAAGGACAGATTTATTCTAATTGATTTTTGAATGAGGGAATGACACAAATCTAGTCATTATACATAAAAGACAAAAATTCAAATTCCAGACTTGAGGAACACCAGGGATCTCTGTGCTGTCAGGTACAAAGTAATATAAATTACTGCAGATCCTGCTAGAATTCATCACTTTATACACGGAAAAGCAAGTCTTAGAGGAGGCTAACTATCCAAGCAGAGATTTCAGTATGCCCAAATGACAGACTTTCACAGAAGTTCTTCTGGAGAAGGTTAATTTAAGGGCATTTTTTTCATCAGCTAGTGACAATGACAACTGGAACAAGGAGGAAGAAAAGAGACAGGATCCTGAAACCTACTTTTGAATGACAACAGGGTTCTGTAAAAACAAGAGGAGGGGAAGCCATTTTCTCTTGAACTGAAAAGCTTAAGATTCACTGCGGAGCACTTGAGCAGACTTAGTAATAACTTCTTCCTATAACCTTCACCGCTCATTTCTAAAGATACAAGTGCATGGGTGAAGGGCCACTGTTCCACGTGGAGCAATTGTTACCACCTACACAACCTTCTTCTTATAAAGGGTTTCTCACCAAGGGAAGCATTTATACCAAAAAATTATACTCGAGGATTGAGGCAAATAAGAATCTACAGAGAAGAGTAATGCCTGTCACTCAAAATAAAGTCATTACTACTCATCTAGTATCGGTGGCTCTGTAACAACAGCTACTAAATTCCTTCCTGTGCACCCCTTCACTGAAGGCCACCTGGGAAGTCAAATTCCTGGCGGTTCAAATGGTGTAGAGGATAATGGACAATCTCCACCATTAATAAAAAGAGCAGCTTTTACTACAGATGACCATGAAAAAACAGCTTCACACTCCTAAGCAAGCACTTGAGTAAGACATCCCTGCTCAGGATCAGTCAATTCTGGCAAGCAGCCTTAAGCTCTGAGAGATGGAAAAGACAAGATGAGATGGTAGGAAATATCACAGCTGCTTTGTGATGAGAAGCAGTGGCATAGAGGAAACTGCAGCATTTCATCTCATGGAAAAGGAGAAGCATTTCCACCATGATCACCAACAACAAGGAGCTGGACTGTCCAAGACTTACTGGATTACGCGATTTTCCTCTCTGAATAAGAGTAACCACCATAAGAAAGATGCAGGGGAGAAAAGCAAGATATTGAAAGGAAGATTTGTACATTGGCCCTTCATACTGGCCAGTAGGAAGACTAAAGTAGAAGATTACTGTCCAAAGCATTTCATATTTTTATAAATCTACTGCTGATTCATTTTTGTGTCTTCCAGACTGTTTGGCTGGGGAGAAGAGGAGAGCATTATGGTTTTCTTGTTCTATACATCTCATGGCAGCAGTTCCAACTCTGATGAAACAAAGCACACAACACAGAATGATATTGCTGCTCATCTGCCATGATTTTGGGAAGGAGGAGGAAGAAATTCAATGACAAACAAAATCTTGGTGGGTTTCAGTATCACTCTTCTGCCTTAGTACATGGTCAGAAATGCATGGGAGTAACAAAGGTTGTAGATTCCTGCAATTCCTGGATATTTTAATATTTAAGAAATAAACTTTGAAGTGTAGGGTGGGTTTTTTTTTCTAGTTAGTTTTTATTTATACTGTGCACCTAGTAATCTAATCTTAAGTTTCAAAAACTGGCAGTTACAATAGGATACGCTTAATATTACAATAAAAGGTTTGATATTTCAGAGGGCTGGGGAATAAGAAAAAATAAATTTACAGTATTAAATAAATTTCATTCTAATTTGGATATTCTCTCCTCTTCACAATTTTTATGTGTTTATATTATACCGGAAGGGAAAAAAAAAAAAAAGGAGTTTGGGATTTTTATAATATGTCCTAACACTTAATTATGTACTTATTTTACTATTGCTACTACATATTAGGTCTTACAAGCCTCTCCTCATGCAACTGTGGACTGTGTTGAAATCCAACAGGTATCTCCCTTCAATAAGACTATTTACATAAACTAGGAATTCCCCCAAAAAAGTATTTTAAACTTGTGAAAAGCTCACAGTTTCCACATTTGTTGAATAACTCTGATGAGAGTTTGTTCAAATCACTGCACCATAAACACTGGCTGATATCACTGAATTTAGAGCACGTTCTACTTTAGCAGAAGGAACGGCACACCCCTTGTGAAATGCAACTGAAGCAGGACTGAAATTGAGTAAATGTTCATGAACGTCCTTGAGTGTAATTTAGGGCTTTGGCAGAAGCAGACTGAAGGATCAAAAAAGTCCATGAGAAAACAATATGCACAGAAAATCAAGTGGGGGCATATGACAAAAAGGAGATGGAAGCCTTGTACTGAAAACACAAACAAAACATAGCTGTTGTACACGGGGCTGAGTAAATTTCCCTTCATATCCTTAATTTTCAGGAGTTCTTTTACTGCCACATCTAGCACATGCAGCAAGAAAAGAGTATTTTTCACAGTGGAACTACTTTTGACTGAATTACCACAGGGGCAAGGAGGAGAGGTTTAAAATTACAGGGATGAAGATTCACAGACATGGACTGATTTTGGCTATTTTGAAAAAACAAACCAACCAACCGAAACACCCAAAATCTCAGACTCCACATATATCTATTAGAAATGAGTGAGCTATAAAACTTAAACTGAGAATAAGAAAAACATATTCTCAAAAAATATTCACTACAGATGGCAAAAGTTGGTTGTAGAAGGAGTTAAAGCATACAAGCTGTACTAACTAAAAACATGTGCTTATGCAAAAACACAGCAGAGGTTCCCCATTCCAGTGCTCAAAGCCCACTAATCTTCAGCAACTCCATGACACCATCCCTGCTCCTCCCTCCTTTCTCCAAGGAAAAAAAAAAAAACTCCCATCCTCTGGAACTATGCATTAACCTACATACTTCACCATTACAGTGGTTTCTACTGTTAATGCTACGTGCAATCAGACCCTTGCTCTCTGTGTTCTCAATCCCCAACTACCAACCCCCAATTAATTCCCATTCCACTATCACCAACTCTGCCCAGACCTATACCACGCATGGGCCAAACTATTCAGATGTTTCAATATATTAGATTACACTTAATCTGCAATGTATTTTTATCATTTATTTTCTGCAGTCTTTTAAACATTTCTGTTACGCACAGTAAAGTCTACTTAGCATCTTCTGCCTGCCCACTGGGAATCATTCAGACCTACAGATGACACGCCCCATACCTTTTTTAGATTGCTGTTATGTTTGGTAAGCTCCTACTGCTGGTTTCTCCTTCTAAGCAAAATAATCTTCTATGCCTCTGTGGAGGATGTGTTGCAAAATATCCACTGCTCCTAGCTACTGGTAAAAGCACGAGGTTTAGCTCATCTGTTTAGCAGAGATGATCTAACCTCAAGTGTTGCCTGCACAGATCTCACATTTTTTTCCATGCAGGAAAAAATTCAAATTACATTTTGAAAACAAAAATGCTTTCTTCTACTTTCCTAAAAAATAAGCTTCTGCTGATGTTTTGTCCTTATCAGGATGTAAAATTGATGCAAGTTCAACTGGAAAAGTTAACCATCAAGTAAAACTCAACTTCTGTAGCAAGGTACTGCTACTCAGAAATGATGAATTATACCTAAATTATCAATTTTATGAAAAAATGTAAATGACAAAGTCAAATTCTTTCATTATACAGCAATACTCATTTCAATACCTACGCAAGCAAGGCAAAGCTAGGCAATGTCAGTATCTTGTTTAACAAGAGAAGCTCCAGCTGTCTTGTTTATACACCTATTAAGCTAATAAAACAGAAAAGGCGATGAATGAAAAACCTGTTTGGTTTAATATCCGCTGAGCACAATTTTAAGACATCGTTACGCATGAGGCATAATCTTAGAAAACAAACATCTGTACCTGGAAAACAAAGAAGTCTTTCAAAGCAGATGTGCTGTACCACAGAGCTACATTTTATGTAACCTCTGCGGCACTTCTGACCACTACTGTCAGAGCCCTACCTGCCCTTGAGGTTTGCAGCAAAATGCTGCTTACAGGAACTCTTCTCTAGTATTTTTCCATGCCTAAATGTGCAACCTCAACCATACATGCGCTTTTCTCCCCCCGCCCCGCCCAGCATCCCTTCTCCCAAGTGGGTATTTGGAAAACACTCTACTAGCATAAGAGCATCTTTTTAATCTGTATAAACAGAACAGCATTAATGTGTTGACTTTCATTTAAATAAACCCAGAAAGCACAATTTCTGTTTTCCATGCCAAAGAACTGGAAACAAAGTAGTTCACTGATGTTTCAGAAAGGGTTGCTGAGTTTTTCCTGTTATTATCCCCCAACTAGTAGACAGACAAGTTTCCAACCATTGGTCTAAAATTCAAGTGTAGGTGATCCTCTTGCATAAATCTCGGGCCCCATGGAGCACCTATCCTTTTTTAAACAGTGGCCAACATTACTCACTGAGGGCTTCCCCCCAGACACGCCTGTATTTCAGAAATGCCTGACTTCCATCACAAACTTGCGTTAAGACTGTAAAAGATAGAGAATTATTTCAGATAAGAAGCAGTACCTAAAATGCAAGTAACTGTTGTGTCTTAACAGCCATAATGGAAGAACCAAACGTAGCATTCAGTTTTCATCACTGTTAATGGATGAAGTAGTCTTCAGCACTGTGACTGCACAAAGAGGAAGAAATGAACAAACACAAACTATTCCTAACATTCCTTGTTCATTATTCTAAACAATATTCAAACTTTTTGTTGTGAAAGTCTCTTTTCCCCAGAGATAGCCCATAAATTGTCTCAGATTTATCCCTCTTTACTGTAGAAAGGATAGGAAGTTGCATGGAAACAATGAATGGAAGTGCACTTTTTATCAGACAACGCAGGAAGCATTCTGCTTGGTTTACATGACTGCTCCGTATTGGGGCCAAAAGGGGGAAAAAAAAGCCTATAAAAATTAAATGCCTGCTTAGAGCAAAAATAACTAAAAGAAGTTTCAAAACCACTGTATTTTTAATAAATCAGTATTGAAACTCCTCAAACCATCCTACCCACACTACTGCTGTTACTGTATTCCTGAAAATGAGTAAATTAAAGATGACAGAGAAGGAAATTCCAGACTTCATAAAATCAGCTTCAGGAGGCGAAGAGAGAGAACCATACTTACTTTCACGATCAGCCACATAGGAATTCATGCATCATCAAAGAGCATGCACAAAAACACACTTGTAAACATAGATCAGACCTCAGCAGTCTATGCTTATCTAAAAACAAGTCTTCTGAATCTCCCCCCCTCTCAGCAAAATATTACCTATTTAAATTGCAAATGTATACTTGAGTTCTTTGTATACTCACAGGTGCTCTTGAAAGTGCTGCTACATGTTCTAATGACTTTTGAACCAACACAGGAAGCGTTGGCATCCCATTTCAGGCAGCATCAATAGTTATAAATAAAGCTACCAAAAGATACGACAATACTAAGATTATAGAACACATTCACTAGATTGGGAGCAGGGGTAGGAATTTTGGTTTAGGTGGATTTTGTTGTTGTTTGGTGGTTTGTTGTGTGTTTTTTTTGTGTTTTTTTTTTTATCTCTTAAAGTTTAGTTCAGAATGATTTAAAAATAAAAAAATCCTATGGCAGTTTTTAAGAAACACAAGTAGCTGTCACATGCTTGACCTCCCACTCACTTCCAGTTGGCGCTACATACACAACCATCTTTGGCCTAAAAATACATGGTGCTATATTGGTTGTCCAAGGGGCACTACCATGCAGTGGAAAGAGTTGATGATATCCAAAGTCTTACCTGGTGGCTAATGAGAGCAACATCAAGGAGATCAGGAGAGACTAAAGGTGCCTCGTGTTAACCGATTCAGGGTGCATACAAACCACAGATTTGATAGCTACTCTTTCAATTTAGGAAATTTTATAATTGCTGTTACTGAAACTATCAGATACTGAACAAACATTTCTAAACTGTTACAGTATTACAGACTCCTACAAAGCATTAACAGATTTTCCTTTAATTCATAACATTAGTATCATTTTTGATAGGTCATCCAAGCTCCAAAATAAAAGTGTAGCCAAAGTTTTCCTTTTTATTTCATTTCTTTTATTCGGGCCCAAACTGCTTCCTTTTCTTCATATACATAGACACATTCAACTTACAGGAACTCTGTCTGTGCCTTCCCCCCCCGCCCATGAGCTCCTTTCCACAACTCCCCTAAACTTCCCTGTCATTTGTTTTCTTTTCTATCCAACCCTTATTATTCCATTAAACAGTTCCTACGCAGTTCACTCAGCTTCACCAGCGCCTAGATACAAAGGGTTCTTTCAATAAGATGTCGTGCTTTTATCTGTCAATTGGATTATTGGCAGGTCACTTTTTGGTCTTCAGAGAGGAAATAATGAATTCTGGATGTTGGTGCATATGGATGCATGCACATCTGGAGAGAGAGAGGTGATTTCCTTTCAAAAATATCTTTTTTGACATCCACAGAGACGCAGAGTACCAGACGGCACAGCTTTCAGCTCAACAGCAACTTGCATGCAATCCTCTTCTGCTGCTTTAAGTTCACCACCACACCCGCGGGCACATGGAAGACTTGACTTTTGTGTCTGAAGAACAGGCTACCAGTCATCACCTCTAATCCTTGGCCAATACTGAAGCACGTGGACTCTGCTCGCAACACCAGGAATTCAGTGAAAAGCAGATGGAGAGGGTTTTTTGGTTTGGGGTTTGGGTTCCCCCCCCCTTGGTTTTGGGCTGTCAGAAGGCCTTCTGTGCTGATGTATAGGTACTTCACTTGAGCATGAAATTTTATAAGCCTTCCCCTCCCTAATCTCAGCTAGCAGGTCAGGAACATCACTTCATACTAAAAAAGGGAACATCTGCTCAGTGCCGAATGTCAGGACGATCTGATAAACACGCTGCTGGCCGCAGAGTCAGAACGAGAACGGCGGCTTTCAAACGTGTGATCTGCATGCTGCCAGCCAGCCCGGGACGTGCTGGGGCTGCCTTTCCCACCTCCTCAGCTGCAAACAGATTGAAAACGCTCATCAGTGCACAGACCCCTTCATAAAATGAAGAGATGAGGCTCTCTTACTCGGGCTTCCAGTTGTGGCAGTTGGCAACTGTTTGCCTCAGCCCCATCGAACGCAGTGGACCTCAGAAGCGGCAAAAGCCAAAGGGAAGGAAACAGTCTTGGGGGAAGATAGCGCCATAACTGAAAACAGTACCAGCCCTTTCCTAATTAAAAATAACAAGATTACAAGTTCAACTGAAGGCTGAATTCCTGTAACTGACCCTTTAAGGATGAGTTCACTATCACTAAATGGCTCACTGCACAAACCTTGAAAACTGATCCATGTCAAGTGCTTAAGCAAAATAAATCCTCCCTCCTCAAAACATTTAAAGTTTCAGTCTTGTCTTGGTAAATGTAAAAAAAAAAATTATACAAAATAGGAAATAAAAAGAAGTCAAAACTTACTGTACTCTTCCCCAGTCCCCACTCAGTTAACCAACTCTGCTCAGCCTCTGTTGTAGGATCAGCAAGGAAATCAATTCTGACTGTAGCCATGATGGCTCACATAGTTAAGCAAAACTATGGTTATTCCTAAAGCCAGCAACTAGCAAGGACTTGGCTCGGCGTATTCAAAAGTGCACAAAAAACCTAAACATAAATCCTCTCAAAGGATACCCCTCACACAATTTTAGTAGTGAACGTCAGGGAATTTATTTTTTTCCCATGCTGTACAATTACGATCTCCCTCCTTTATATCTACTCTCAATTTGTACTTGAAATTGAAAAAAACTCAGTCTAATAGAGTAGAGCATCCTCTGAGGTGAAAAAACAGAGGAAAGCCGCTACAGTAAGTTAAACTTTGCAGAAACTGCAATACTGCTTCATGCCCAGGAGATGTGAGCCCTTACACCAGGGGATGGCACGGGCAGACGAGTGGGGACGCGCAGCAGTTTGGCCATGCACTGGGGTGAAGCCCCAAGCCACGGCAGCAGCTGGGCACTGTGACTTGGTGCCAGGACATTCTTTGAAGCTTGCCAGGTACTGCCAGGTACCACCAGCCCAGGTGCAGGACAGGCCCCAGGCACCAGACGGGTGCCAAATGCTGTGCCTGGTATCTAGGGCATGGCTCTCTGCTTCACGTACACGGGGACTCTGCACCATCCGCATGGGACCATGGGGATGGACTTAAATGAGCAAGTCTCTCATGGGAGGGCAGGTTTGACAGACCTATACGTACACAGCTAATTCTACAGGCAGAGGAACAAAAAGCCACTGAAAGCTAACGCTGCAGATTTACGAGACAGGATGAATCATCCAACGTCTTACCACAGCCAAAACCAGGGTGGCTCATTCCCTCCACCTTTCTTCTCCTTCCCACCAACACTTCCCAGCTACCTTATGCCTATTTTGATGCTCATCAAATCTGCCTTCCCCAGGAGCTGATTCAACTCACTAACATGACAGGAAACTCACCCAGCAATAAAGAGACTAAGCAGGTTTCTGTTGGTCTTTGGTGCACTGAATGGCAGGGAGGAAAGCTTGAGGAGCACCTAGGCTGGCTCCTGTCAAGGGCAGTGGGGTAACCTGCACCCCTCTCCCCACTGTGGGCAGTAGGCAGCCATCAGACTTGACTGCACTCATGAAACCACAGACTGAACGTGAAAAGACCTTCCTAGAAAGAGATACTGCTGATTTTAGAAAACATGCTGACTGTGCAAATACGTTTTCCTTCTAGTCCATGATCAGCACAACAGTGACACAAACTACCACTCTCAAAAGCTCCTCATGCATTTTCACTTTGACTATATCTTTCCACGGCGGTGAACACAAATAATCACAGCTTAGCAACTGCTCTGATTACGAAAAAGGCTTCAGGCAATACTTTAATAAGTTCCATGCATAGATACGTGTGTGTAAATATATATACACATACAAACATCCATATTCTCCAAAGCTATNAAAACACTTGGAAGGATATTCCCTGGATGTATTTTTAAAAAAAAAAAAAAAAAAAAAAAACAGTGGAAATGAGAACACGAGAACACTTAAGTCATATAAAGGTATTTGTTCTACTTTTGAAGAGCAGGCAGGAGAATGTTGGTTTTGAACATAAAAGCGCGTTTCCTGAAGCGATTTCGTTTACTTTCCTCAGCCTTAGTAAAGTCACCATTTATAATGACAGGACATTGCAGTCATGACACACGGTCTCTTAAAATTGCTTCCCTAACCAGCGTTCCTGTAAGCCCACTATTAATACCTCAGATGGAAGGCAAGGCTGGGGCTGCCTCCTTTTTAAGTGGTAACCAAATCGCATTTCAGGACACTCCTCCTCATCATCTTCACTTTGTGTTAAGTGCCTGGAAACTGTGTTTACAGCTACGCTGCGAAGATCGTCTTAGATGTAGTAGTAGTAGATCTGATGTGGGAGAAGTCTGAAGTTTGGGAGGTTTTACTAATTTATTGAATGGATACACTGTAGCCTCGATTAATTTTATATTTGGCATCCCATGGCACAGTCCTTCAGATACCATAAAGTTTCTTACTCTTGTTGAATTACCTAATGCTTTTTATCCAGACAGAATCAATTTACAAGGAGACTGAAGGAGCTGTCAAATGCTTTCACCAGATCAGCTCTCAGTCCAAGTTATACCTACCTCTAGCTTTCAGGGAAGGGGGAGAAGGGGGAAAATGCTATTAAAAAAAAAAAAAAACAGCTGAAAATAAGCATCAGGAAGTTTTACTTACCGTTCTGATTAAACAAACCCCGGGTAAACCTCGTTTGGTTTACAGATTCTTATAATTATCCCAGGTTACTTATTGCATCTTTTATGTATGTATGTTTACAAGATGCTACAGATTTGAAAACTACTGCACATCTCTTATTTTACAGTTTCTCTTCACATTCACCTTGCAAGACTACCATATTATCTGAAGGCCTAAAATAACTACCATGCCGCACACTGCTTCACCTACATAACTAATGAAATGCCGTGCTTTGCTAAAATATCACAGTGTGTCCTGGGAGAAATTTCCAAGGATATAGGAAGGGTTAATATTAAAAGTTAAAATCTTCTGGCCATGGCAGAAGAGGTTGCTTGTACACAAATGCCCTGCAGTAGAAAAGCTTGGGATAAACTCTTTTTGCATCAGTGTGAAATGCTGTCTTGCCCTGCACTCACTGAACTTTTTCCAATATAAAGAGGAGCAACCATTTGTCAGCTAGTAACACAAAAAAAAAAAAAAAACCAAAACAAAACCAACCCACCCCAAAACCCTGAAAATTATGATCTGCAATGTTCAGTCTCTTCTTTCAAAAGCAAAAGGGTTTTCATTCAGAAATGTTCAAGGCCAGGTTGGATGGGGCTTTGAGCTACCTGGTCTTGTGGAAGGTGTCCCTACCCATGCCAGGTGGGTTGGAAGTAGATGGACCTTTAAGGTCCCTTCCAACCTAAACCATTCTCTGATTCTAATTCAGAGTTCCCATGGGGAGACCCTGGGTAGCTATACAGCTCTGCAGCACCTGCCTCCAGTATGTCCATGCACTGCAGCTATTTGTCCAGAACTTCCAAACACCTGGAAGCAATTCCAGACCAGTAACAGGAGCTTTAACCAAGCTCCTAGTTCCCAGATAGCCCTGAACAAACAGCCAAACTCCTGCTATTCTGTCCAGAAGAAGCTTCCAGGCAGAAGAAGAAGACATGGTGAAAAAGGGCAGAGTAGACTACTTTCTGATAGTCTGGGGTAGCCTGCTGCAGCTGGGCAACATCTACCTCAAGAGGCCAGCAACACTTACAGAGATTGAATCTTAAATACAGATGAAGGCCCAAGTGGCCAAAAGTAGCTCAAAGTAGGACTAAAACATGTTGTTCCTGGAAATTGCACGTATTTCAATGTCTGCATCCATTCCACCCAACTGGCTGTTGGGGTTATGCCAAAATGACCACCTGCTGCCAGATACCTGTATTAAAGACACCAGCCTCTCCAGTACAGAGGGACAATCAGTCACACCCACCATGCACAGAGATGGAAACCAGAAAGCCCAAATCATCAACACAGAATTTGAATGACAAAATTCAAGTACTTTTCCATTACCGGTTTTTATTGTGCAGGATGACTTGATACACAGTTTGTTGCCTCAAAGGAGGAGAAAGTTTTCTATTGAAGGAAAAGCACCTCTGATTCAGACCAGCTCTGAAACCATCTAATCATAAACAGCTGTATCTATGGTCTTTAACCATAAAGAGGCTTTTAAAAAATAAACAAACAAACACCTTCTCATCAATAACATCCAGGTTTGCTTGCTGGGCACAATATCTGTCCAGCCCAAGTGCATGTTTTTTTCTCATCTGCTGCTTCTATAAAACTGTCAATATTCAGACAATTAAATAAATAGATATGCTCTTCAAGCCAACTGCTTTTGGATCGTAGCTATGAAAAGCAGAAACCGTCTTTGTTTTTCCCTCCCCAAACTGGAAGAAAGTGAACTTTGTTCTCTTAATAAGGCTGACTCAACAGGATGAGTGCAATATAAGTGCAGAGATCAAGTGGCCTGAGAAATCCTTGTTTTGAACCTCCGCACAAAGATGCTGACCAGAAGCAACAGAAACAACACCTGAACATTAACAAGCTCAGTGCTTACACCACACTCTGAAGACAGGTTCTGTTGAAAGTGTCATGTTACATATTAAACTCAGCTGTTAAGCTAATACTCAAGTGTGAAAAACAACCAACCCACCCTCCACAAGTCCACAGGCCATTCCACCTCAGCTCAGTGTTGCTGTCATTGCAGTGAAGTTATCTTGAAGCAAGATAACCTAAACCAGAAATGCCAGGTCTATCTATAAGCCTAGACAAATATTTTTCAGAGTATTTTCAAATAGCCGAGGATCTGAGACTTTTGAAATACTTGGATTCAGCAACACTGATGCGGGTTTCCTAAATATGTAACTACCATTTAAAGGGCAGCTTAGCACTTAAGATAAATGGTTTGCACTAACATGACTCCATGGCTATATTTTCCCCCTTTATAACCTGTTAACGTAACTACCACTAATTTATAGGGCAAAAGAAATTTAGCAGTTGAAAAAATGAGCTTGTCCTTAGGCAAATAACTTGGTGGCTTTTAAAGACGACTTCAAATTAACCCTATTTACCTAACATAGCATGTTCTCTTTGAATGCTTTGCAAGGGAAACCACCAATTAATTGTTATTCACATCTTTTTCTTAAAAAAAAAAAAAAGCATACTGTTAAACACATTTAATGGAAGAGAAACTGACAGTGGGAGTATGTAATCATACAACACCCATGCCCTGCCTGATCTTCCAGTCCCCTGAACATACTACTCCAGCCATGAAACACAATACCAGTAATAAATGGGAAATGATAGAGACTCACAAACTCTACTGAAATTAAAATCTCAGAATTATTTAAGGAAAATTGGGACTCGGAAGATTATTTTCTATCAGTTGCCAGGAGAAGCACGGCACGAAGGCACGTGCTCCCTCCCCTTCCAGGCACTGCACCCTACCAGCTCCATTCCACACAGGCCAGGGATACAGAGGACTTCCCCAGCTGAAGCCAGCCAAAGGCATTTACAGGTGAGGGGGAAGTCCTTATGCCTCTTCCTTCCTGCTCTCCCCCATGTATCAGTGATATCCATGAACTGTATGACACAGATTTGATAACAGAAATCATGCTTTATTTCCTCTGTTTCTTTCCTTCACACAGTCTTTGTCTTCTACTCTTTCTTGTCACAGCTTCTCACTTCTCTTCTCAGTCAAACCCCATATTTACTTCCTTGAGCCTCTACAATGTAAGTTAAATGACCACAAATTTATTGGTTGATATCACCATCTGGGACATCCTGCTGCATGTTCAAGAACGCCTTTGCCAGTCTTTGTTTCATACCTTTTTTTCATGATAACCTTTTTGGGGCAGGCATCACTTGGGCCTTTGCAAAAGGATATCCATTCTGCCTGACTTACAAGCATCCAGGCTCGGCTATTTCTCTCTGCATAAACACTGTGCGTCAGTAGGTCATCACAACAATAGTCCATGTTGCAGGAAGATAACAAGCGTGATGTGTTTTAACACAGAAGTGTTATCTTGTATGACCAGATACTACCACGTGTCCAATCACAGTGTAACCCAGCCCCATGAACCTCGTATGAAGCCAATTATAGGGGGAAAAAAAATAATGAAAAAGATGATACGCACCAAAAAAAGTTTTTATAAAAAAAAAAAAAGAAATGCCAGTCTTGAAAAACTGAAAGAAAAGCTACCTAGTTCTTTAGGTGACAAATATATCTACATTTTCAACAAATGTTGCTTTAATTAAATACTACCTATGTTTGTGGTTTGCTTTTCAATACAAAGTGATTTTCTTGCTAGATGTCCTGTAGCCATGTTGTAGCCTTCAGCTCAAGAAACTTTGGTCTTTTAAGGGTTATCACTTCAACCTAAAACTGAGTTTCAGGCTCCTCCTTATGCCTAGGCACAGTAGCATTCAGAGAGAAACCTATAAGCTTTATTACAACATTAATGAACAAATTTTTTCTTCTGTCAGAAATTATTTGAAAGTTAAAAACAGCATTATACACTTACCTGTTTTTTAATTAAAAGCTAATTTGGCAGTTGTGTGAGAATTTCAGTACTTCTTTCCCCCTTCTAAACTGTGAGATTCTGTGGGAGTTCTGTTTTTCTTTTTTAAATGAGAAGCCTTGGTTTTGGGTAGTCTGCTCTGTTAAAATAAAGAAAGTCTAAAGGGAATTATCCACACAAACAGCTGAAGGTCACTACCCAACTGTGCTCATTATCTCATTATATGGCCTAATTCTGTAATGTGTTTTCTTCTGGGATGTGATAATTAGCTTTGTGTTTCTTTGTTTTTAACAAAAACTTGGAGATACTGGAATCTTTTAAGGAAACGGTGAATCATTTTGGAAGACTGTGTGCAATAAGAGTCAAAGTTACAACCCTTCCTAGATCTTATAATTTCACGGCCTTCACTTCCCAACGGTATCTGCTCTCTTGGATCCCTACTTTTAGGTAAACAGCTCCAAAACAATACGAGTACCAATAAACGGGAATTTTCTAGTGAGGAACATCTCAATATACACATTCAGAAAATGAAAATTCATTCTAAATAAGCCACAAAATCCACAGAGAGACCATGTGTTTTCCTTTCCATAGAGGATTCAAATCATGGTAATATACTTGCAGCTTAATCAAGTTAGGGCCAGCAAGTATGTATACTGTAACACAGCCAAGTCCTGAAATCATTACCTTAAACCCAGCATACACGCTGAATGCTTTAGCAGCACATACTGCCTTCAACTCCCATTGAAATCTGTAGATTCTTGTGGGGATGCTGGTTTTTTATTATCTCACAGGGTCAAGCTCTTAGTCCTTAATCAGGCAAGAATCCAGATGAGGTCCATGGGAGATTTGCCAGAGAAAGGACTAAATGGAGAGTGAGAAAGGATGACTCTAAACAACTTGGGAGCAGATCTTTATACAGAACAGAGAGCATGCATATTGTACGCCTGATTCATAGGGAGTAATTTAGCTCACACAGATGGCAGCCACATGTAAAAAGATTTGGCCGTATATATCCTATACTTGCGCCTCTTCTTCATTGAAAAGAGAAAGGCTTGTCACTGGACAGGTATGATTTCCACTATCCAAAATGTGAATTTTGACAGAATGAGTCCAGTAATGAGATTTTCAAAACTGTTAAAGTAACCGTAAAAGAATATACATTCAATTTTAAAATAACATACTTACTAACTAGTACCCTTGAGGGTCTTCTCTGCCCTGCCAACCTCCACCAGAAATTAAACAAACCCCACACCAAAACAAAATAATTCTCAACAAACAAATAAAACTGCTCACTTAAGAAGTGTCTCTCAAAAGGCTATCTACAATATCAGCCAGAGCTCTTAAATGAATTGCTAACTAATGTTGCTGTTTCCATTTCCCTTGAGGTAAAGTTTTCTTTAAGGAGTTTCTTACTATCTGCTACCACTCACTCATCTTCTGTCTAGGAAACAACTCACACTGTGCTTGTTGCACCCCTTCTTCCCTTCCAAAACACAAGAAGATTTTCTCCTCCTTGAATTCCTTCTGCTCCTTTCTTCCCTTATTAAGCATGTGCCCTTTGTTTTACCCTACTGGATTTCTCCCCATATAGTTCTGACAAGGGCATTTGAAGAAATGCAGAGATGCGGTTCTACAAGAGTTAACCAACTCCACATTTTGTTAATGTACTGACCAGCTGCTTGTTAGCTGTAACCAAAAAGAGCATGCACATTGGCAGTTAACTGTTAAAAGCATTTTCAAAACTATTAATAAGTTGAAAACAATTCAAGCCCAGGACATGAGTACAGCGTATACTCCCAGGCGAGCATCAGACACAAAAGCAGAACTGAGATGGCCTCCATATGAAATCACAATGGCTCTTCTCCTCAAATAATCTTTTATTGACTTTTGCCTTTTTTTTTTTTTTTTAAGGGAAGTTGGGGAAAGGAGTTTTAACTCAGGAAATAAGTCATTTGTGCCCAATGCTAACACAGCCTTTATAAGGCATGTACCTTAGTATCACTGCTGCCTGGAATAAAGTCTCGGGGAACCTCAGAGTCGATTCAGGTTTCACAAAAATATAAAACATTCACACGCGTATCTGAAGTACTTCCCTTGCAGAGACCCCACGGGTGCCGAAATCCATCTCCCTGTATAGCAACGGTTCAACTCCTGTTTAAGGGCTTGCCTGAAGAAGGCAAGAGCCCCCTTGATGCTACAGATGGCAGGGACTCACACAGGGAACCCGACTGCCAGCGATGGGAGTACACTCCATTGTCTTTTCCAGTACACAAAAACTCTAGGTGCTCCTTCTTGAACAGTTAAACAATCAAGGCTCCAGGAAAAAAGAAAAAAAGAAAAAGGGCAGATAGATTCTGTAAAAACTAACCACAAAACACTAACTAAATATAAAAGCCTGAGGATGTTCATGCTGCAAGATCAGAGGAGGTTTCTTGCCACACCGTTTAACTGGAAGGAGATACCTCAGTGAGCAGGGTGGCTTTTCCCTTCCAACAAAAGGACAAACCAACAGCCCAGCTCTACATACGGGGTGAGCAGTGAGAAACCTTACAGTGAGACTTTCAAAGTGACTTGGCAACACTTAGAACAGCATAACTTTGTTTTCAAGTACAATCAGTAAAGGATAGTGTTATTTAGAAAACAGTCACAATATCCTGGAACTTACTAGATGTAAAATAACTTTGCAGTGGAGTCAGCAGTCTGTGGGGCCTCATACACTCTTTGCAAGCTTCGAAACAGTCCCCCAGAAAGGGCATTAAATAAAATGAGTAACATCTCTTCCTGCTAAACATTAGAGGTACACGTAAAAGCTATCATTGAGTCAGCACTTAGTGGTGGCAGTTTGTAAAGTAAAATGTTTTGCTGGATTTTATAACAGTCTGAAGGTGACCACTGCTATGCGTCTCACATACCTAGATATTTTTCTAAAAATTATTACTATTATTTTTGTAGAATAAAATAACATTCAAATGACCCGTTTCAACATATTTATAATTAGGGGGTAACATCAGGTTTTGATTTTGAGGAAAAAAACAGAGCTAGGGATTGTCCTTCCTAGCTGACAAAAGCTGGATATTGAATTAATGGCATTTTAATACAAACAAAAACCCAAGCAGACAGAGAACCTAATACAGGGTATGGTTAAGTCACTAAGTTGGTTTTTTTTTTTTTCCATATTGTTTGGTAGGGTTTAGATAAGCCTAGATGTTTCAGGCTTTCACTTGTTAGCACTGTAGCATAACACACTGAGTATTAAGGGTTCCAGCTCAGAGTCCTGACAAGGACTGCTGCCTCTCATTTATTTAACAATTTTAATAGGAAAAGCATGCAAGTTTCAACATTGCATTGTACAATGGTGCATTTCCTTTCCATGATGTATTGTATATCACTGCTGGAAACTCTGCTAAGTTGGCAAACCCTTCTTATGGGTACAGTTACATCAGTTAAATGAACAAAAAAGTGTTTCTGTCAGCTTTTTGCATACTTTTGGACATGGAGGTGTAGCTATGCCAGTAAATCAAACTGTTTTGTTGCCATATGCTCCAATTCTGACAGGACATGTTTTACTTGGTGGTTGATGTCTAACTGTGTCACCAGGTGAACCACAGACCAAGTTACTCAAAATACTCGAACAATACTTTGATACACTACTTCTGTAAGAGGAGATTCAGTTTTGATATAGCACAAACATGAGCTGCTGCAAAAAAGGAAGGCTCCACTACCCCTGCCACCCACCTTCAGGGGTCCCCTGTGTTTGCTCTAGCAATCACGAAGGTGCACAGAAAACCAACCACTCTTCTAGGACTTCAAAAGCTCTCATGTAGTCAACACAGGAGCCAGGATGAAACTATTTCTTCCTATCAGTGGACCAGTGGTTAAACTTCCATGCCCTTCAATGATGCTAACACCCATTATTTTACTAACATCTCATGAGATTTGTGATAATTTACTGGCCGTACAATGCAGAGGCAGTCTTAACATTACACTGCAAGGGAAGCTACTTAGTTAAGCACAACCCCATCTGTATCCCTTCTTTAAAAAAGCCACCACCTAATGATAACTGAAGAGTGGTACCAACATTTTCTAATGGGATACCAACAACTGAATAAACAGACACATACAAACCCTCACCCCGAGGTCAACACAGACCTTACTCATAGTAACAGAGAAACAAGGCAGAGCAGTCCAGCAGTCCCACTACTCTCAGCCCTATTACCAGTGCCACAAACTTGGCTGGAAAAGAAGAACTAAGTTCTTGTTGAGCACAAACCCCCTTTCTCTGGATAAAAAAAGCTACAGTGACAAATCAAATATATTCAGAAATAAAGCACAGAAGTGTACTCTCATTCACTAATTCCTTAACTGCCCTTAACATAAACAGTTTAGTTAACCACCTAGGACAGTCAGGTGCAGTTTTCATTCACCATAAATGCAAAGAGAGACCCCCACATGTAACCCACAATACATGGTTAAGCCATTGCATGA
This sequence comes from Ibidorhyncha struthersii, assembly GCA_013398815.1. Classification (NCBI taxonomy): domain Eukaryota; kingdom Metazoa; phylum Chordata; class Aves; order Charadriiformes; family Charadriidae; genus Ibidorhyncha; species Ibidorhyncha struthersii. Next base: position 272,178 of record VZSZ01004502.1, on the reverse strand, counting down.
AAAAAAAATGTTTATATTAAAAGTTTCCAACGTAACTGCACTGGTGTATTTAAATGTTCTTTGAGATTATCCAGGAGATTACAAGGATGGTTGTTTAAAAAGTCTGTGCCAGCTGCTCTATGTGTATATTAGGAGCATTACAAAGGCATCAAATACTCATTAGTGATGAGATCACCCTAAGTAAGAAAACACACCAGTACACATCTTGGATACAGACAGTTTCAGTGAGGTATTAGACTCAGGAGGAAGAACGTACCTCCAAGGAAAGAGGGGAGCAGAGAGCACTGCACTCATTGCAGGGTCCCACTGAGTGGGAGTAATTGCACAAGTCCCTTCATTGGCACTACAGCCCTTGCGCAGCAGGTTCCCACTAAATCTCTAACTGTACTAGTGATGCCCTATTTAACAAAATAGCATGGAGGACCTAACAAGAAGTGAAGAGAAAGACAAAGCAAACAAACCCACGCATCACAAATGGAGGAGGAATATCAAAAGACTTCAGACCAGGACAACTGTATTGTCACCACCTCAAGACATGAAGCCTAGGACTAATTCCATTAAGGAAGAATAAGCTGTGCTACACCGCTCTAAGATTTCTGCCATAAAATTGTCCCAGAGACATAATGTTATACGACCATATCAGGATCAGACACTTACTGGCTGGTTTAAAATGGGATTAAAGGGCAGAAGGTGTAGCGACTCCATGCAGAAAGTTACAGTCCAAACATGAACACCTTCCAGTTGCTGGGGCTTTTAACCTGCAAAGCAGCAAACTGAATCCCCAGAAAAGCATTCCAGCAAGGGACCCCCCACCAGGGAACACAGGGACACCAGCATACAGGCTGGCACTGAGGAGCACTGGAGAAAAATCAACTCTCTTCTACTGGAACTGACTATTGCTCCTTTCAAAAATTTCATGAAAGCAATTGGAACAAGGATACAACACAGGTATCAGAACTGAATCAACTTAAACATTTTTTATTGTAGCTGACTGAACTAATTATTGTTCTAATTAAATTAATCCTGTCCACTAGGCCAAAAAAGCATTGATTCATTGCTCAGAAATCCTCCCTAATGAATCCCGATTTCACTCTACTTTTTCTTTGAGCAATCTTATCAAATCACAGATACCTAAGATGGTTTTATAGGTCAAGCGTTTAAGTGCATTATTATTTCTCTGGAGAAAGAGGGAAGCTACAGTCTAGGACTCCTCAAGGCGAGGGGGGAGAAGAGTTCTTCATTAGCAACCTTTACTTGAAAGGTCTTAGACAATTTTTTTTTTTTGCTCAATACTTGTGTGTAGTGCTTGTGACGTTGAAACAAACAGAAGAATTAGCTGGTTAGGTTTTGTCCACATACAGGAAGATCTTAAACACCACCGTTAAGCAGCTCAATACTCAGAACTGTTTCATTAGAATTCTTTTCTCCTGAATCATATCAATAAAGTTGAAGTTCAGTCTGGTATTCATAAGAGCTGACTTACTCACGGGCTTCTTGCTGCAAATGTACTTTTTGAGAGCCAGTAAATGTAACAGAGACCTAGAATTAAGTAACTTTAGTTTTTAAAATTCTTTTATTCAAAAATCAACCATCACAGAGAGACTTAAACATTGTTTTACTTTGGGCATGAAATTGCTTTAAAAAAAAACCCTAGCTTTGCTAATTTAAAAAAATAAGAGACTAGAGATTTCAAGAGAATTCACAAGCAACAGAACAGGGTCTTTTTCAGGATTGTTTTTATTTTTCTGCTACTGGCATGAAGCATTCCTTATTCTGAACATTTTAGTTACATGCTATTTTTTTCCTTGTTATAGAAACTGTTACTAAAGTCAGTTAGCTGGCCTTTTAACAAGAGACGGTGGAGAAGCATTCGCCTAGGTGTTAACACAGTTTAGACAATTGTAATCTTTTAAAAAACCTCAAAGAGTCCTTCCTATGATGCATATTTTAGCTTTCTTACTTCCATCTGTGACAATACATGTTACCACAGAGATCAAACATTAGTGCTGGGAGAATGAAAGCAAATACAGAGAACAATATGGCCACGAGCACTATTTCAGCAAGAAAAACAACTACTACTGGCCTAGTTCCAAAAAGCAACTGAGACAAGTAATATCCAAGGTAATCTCTGAACAGTTTTCTTGCCAATTTTCTCAAATACCCATTACTTTTTCAGCTTGGAGGTGAAAATATCCCACAGAACAATTAATTACTACTTTGAATTCATTAGTGCTATAAAAGGAAATTTGGCCAGACTGATCTAATATTTCAAAGCAGAAAATACAGAAAACTGGCAACTTTTACAAATTACATAGTTTAACAAATCATCTCCAAAGATGAAGTCTGCCCTAGTAGGAGAAACTGAACCCACATATTAAACTTCTAACATGTTGCTCAAACTATGCATGGGTAGTCCTACCTACTGTTGAAAGTTTTCTCCTAATGATGCAAGAAGAATCACATTTCACCTGACAATCCTTTTGTCTACAGCAAAGCAAGAGTGGTCTCATATTCCCATATTTCTCACCCCCTTGCTTTGAGTATGACTGATTCTAGTTCCTGTAAAAATAGCGCGCTTTTTTTGCCTTTTCTTTTAAAAATAAGGATTGGCATAGCAGGAGAAGAAAGAGAAAAGAGAAGCAGCTCCATCAGTTAAGACACTCCTCAGGACTTCATAACTAATTTATGACTTGCCAAACCTTCATCCAGCTTGTTCCTTATGCATGATCACAAAGAACTTATGCAGTTCAGCATCCATCAGTCCAAACACAAGCAAGGCAGGCAAAAAGTCTGACAGACCTTTAAATAAAACCTTTGCCATTTTCATGCCTCCAAAAAAAGGGCAGGGGAAAAGGTTTTGAAGAATTAACGAGATAACAGCAGTTAGCACCGATGTGATCCAAGTACTGTAAAGCTATTACATTTGCCCTTCAAACAGTCCTGCATGGAAGACTACGGGGCAGAATGCATCTGTTTTACATATCAAGAGACCAAGATTGAGAGATGAAATAACTCATGGAGAGATCACAGAGAAAGTCACTAATCCAGATACAAGCCTTTCATCTCTCAGGCAAAAGCTGACGCTCATAGGTTAGTCCTGTACATTTAATACTCCTATGGCCATCATGCCACAAGGACTCCACAAGTAGAATTCATCCAGCCGGTGGCCCAGCCATTGCTGCGCTCTTCTCAGCTCATGGTTGAGGACAGGTCACAGCTGGGAAGAACTGCTCTGACAGCCCGTAACTCACTTCACCCTCTCCCAAGGATCCTCCAGACACAGGTATTTACATTTAGTCACCACACAGGATGACCATACCCACGTCAAGTCACACAGGGCAGCTGTGTGTTGGCTGTATGAAAAGCGCATGTCAGGCAGTGGACAGAAGACTCAGCCGCAGCCCTGAGAGACAGCAGAGCAGGCAGCACACCTGCCCAGCAGAGCCCCAAGCTACACAGAGGTTTCATGCTTCAGAGCAGATGTTTTCCAAGAGCAACCAGGAATTGCCCATTTGGACTAAACACACACACAAATATATACCATGCCTGTCCATTGCTGTAGAAGTTTCTCATCTTCTACAGATTTCCTTAAAGCAGCCCCAAATGTGCAAAAGCCACTTCAGCAACAGCTACATTTTCAAATAACCTTTTCACCTTTACTCACCTTCATACCTTGGCTGAAGCCTAAGGAACCACCATGACATTGTGATGCTAAGTGGCCATATACTGCCCCACTGATTTTTACACATTAATGAAAGGTGCACAGTCTTGTGAAGGAAAAAATGTCAGCTGGACTTAGTAGCTTGAATCAAAATGACTTGAAAAGAATCTCTAGTAGGACATATGTTTTACTGCTCCATTTACATGGAAATAAATAATTTAAAGGAAAATTTTATTCATTCCAAAATAAATTGCATCAACCATCCCTTCCAGACACAAGGCAAATTTGGTGATCTAGGAAGTGAAGAAAAAGAAAAGAGGACAGAAGTGAAGATAACCACAAAAATCAGTTCTTCACCCACTCTTGGCTCCAAGTGTTAAGTAAAGTAAATTCATTAAAAATTTAAAAACAAAACAAGAAAAAAAAAAAAAAAGACCACCAAACCTGTTCCAGAGGAAAGTAACATTTTTGCTGAAGAGGTAAAACAGCAACAAACCTTACAAATGTTTCCATCACCTAACCCTGAATTCCTTTATTTGTTACTTCTTCTATGCACTGCTTCCAATAATGAGTAATGACATTTTCGGTTTAGTTCTTTCCATCCTTGAGAGGCAAAATCCCTTTTTTATCAACTGCCTATTAGTAAGTCTCACAGTGTAGCAGCTGCCAAATAAGGGAACAATAACTCCATCTTTTATAAAGTACACTTAAAAATATGAAGAAAAGTATGCTGTGCTTGAAGCAGCTGCACTTTATGGAATTATTAAAAACCTTTGCTTTTGTCACCTGGGGTCAGAATTCATCCTTGGTGAAATTCCATTGACTTAAAACAAGTTTACACCAAAGAGGAATCCAACTCGATGCCTTCAGGTAATGAAACATGGCACAGTCTTCGTGCTAAATATATATATTTTTTTTTTCAGTCAAAATCCATCTCTCCTATGACTTAGAGCCTGAGGGACTTCAGTTCCTTTTACTGTCATTATCTACAGATAATGAAATTATTTCAGTTCTTTGAAAAGAAATATACCCGATCCCTATATTCTCTCTACACTAACAAAGCCAGTAGTAAAACAACAGGGTCGATTCATGCAAATAGGTTGCAGTGCAAAAAGCTTATAAAAGAAAAAGGCTTGCAGAAACTCAGTACATTTTTCATGTGAAAGTAACAACTGTTTTGCTAACAGCAGATGCTCCATTTCTTGCTGAGACACCCCAGGATCACATTCAGGAACGCTGGGTTTCAGGTGCTAGAGCCCTTGGTACCTAATTCTTCCTGTGGCAACAGATAAAACTGTGCTGTTTGATGCTTGCGTGTGCCCTGCTCAGTCCACATGACAGAATTTATGCTATTTTGCAGCAAAAGAAACAAGCAAGAACAAAACAAAGTTACCATTCTGTAGAGGCAAGGTAAGCAGGTTCAACATACCAACAGCTGAGGTTATTTTGATGGGAGACTAATTTTAAAACAGAAAAAAAAATACAGGGCAAATACATATTAGTTAGAAGACTTTTTTTTTTTTTAGGTATGTCCCACAGTACCTACCACTTTACTCTTGTAGACCCTTGAGTTCAGAAAACTTCTGTACCTCTCCTTAATGTTAGGCAAGACAAAAATACCATCTTTAGTTAACTAAATAAGCCCTTTTCACTTTTTTATTAAGCAGATCAAGAATTTGTGTTATTTTTAAGCTAAATGACAAATGGAGAAGGTAAGAAAGAGTTAATAAGGGCCTACAGTACAGAAAGGATATTAAAAGATCTACAAGCAAAATCCCAAATCCCAATTCCCTTCAGAAAACAAAAGAATTATTTTTAGCACAGTATTTATAAAATAATTATGTGATGCTTAGAACTTGTTAAAGACAAGGTTCTCTTTAAAAAAAACTTCAATAAATTTCCTTAGAAAGACAAGGATTAATGCCATTCACCATTCCATGCCATAAAATTTTCCACAAACCTACTTTTCATCAGTTAAGTACTTCCCTCCAGAGACGCTCAGTAACGCTGCCATTTGCCTGCATCCATACAATTCAAGTACTGCATTATGGGCTTGATATTTCTTAGAATTCCCTTGGCATCGTTCAGACTCAATTTTAATCAAAGAACCAGACTTTTCACGTTTACTGATAAACGCTCTGGTTCAGCAAAGCACTTGATAGACGCTCAGTTGTTTTGCTGAATCAGGACCCACAACCCCACATCCTACTACTCCTTGTGGGTACAGAACTCTGCCGAAATTCAACTGTTTTTAGCTTCAGAGCCTTGCTGATACAGGAAAAATGCAGCCTGCTGAGTTCAAGCCATTCCAAGTCCCTGATACAATTACCTCTTCTAAAATACACCTTTCTCCGTATCCTGACACTAAAAAGCTCTTTAGAATTTTTGTGTGGTTTTGGAAGATAAAAATACTGTTCATGCGTAAACCACATTGAAATAGCACGGGATCTCACTCAATTGAGCTGGTTGAGAGACAGACAGAAGTCCAGATTGAAAACCTAATTTACACAGGACTAGATCACCGAACAGCAGTGCTGAACAAACATTAATTCAGATTTAGTGTAGTTTCCCAGTTTGATCAGTCTTTATATTTAAATTGCTCACTTAAAAACATCATTTACTTCTTGAAAGGTATTACTTCTTTTTGTGTGAAATTAAGATTACCTATCATTTTTTTAATGTATATTTTGGCTTCTCAGAGTTATCTCACCCAGTTCACTGACATGAAGTTAGGAATTCATCATTTGATTCCCTATCAGATGAACATCTGACATTAAGATGCTTCAACATCACATGAATGTCTAACATTAAGATGCTTCACCATTAGGGTGCAGAGAGGATAAAAAAAAATATTGAACAACTTCTACCTTTACTAATTAGGAACCACTGACTAGCTTTTATTTCTTAGAACTGAGAGCATGATAGACTCTCATGAAAAGAGCATGGCTGTTGCCTTACAGCCCCTACCAGAGGACTCCCAGCCCTTCCGACCCAAAGCGTGGCAGTGGCACAGATACAAGACAAGCAAAGCACAGCACACAAACCAGCCCTCTGCTCCTCTAACTCTTGTCTGAGCTTGCAAGTGTTTAAACGCTCCGAGGACCGGTTAATCTCATCCTCTAGAAGACTGGCTATCCAGACCATAAAGTGATAGGACCGGAGGGTTTTTCAAGGGAGGCAGAAGTTGGCTGATTATGAGAAAGAACTAAAGGAAGAGGGAGGTGAGAGAGCGAAAACTCTATCCATTCAAAAGTTGCAACCAGTCTGTGCTTTACTTCAGTCCCAATAATTCAGGAGCCAACCAACCCCTGTCCCTCGGTTCTCATCCTCTAACCAAAATTTAAACAAACAAAAACCCCCACACCTCTGGCAGCAAATATTTTGAGGAAAAATAAAACTTACAATTTAATTACACCTGGGAAATACCCAGCAAACACTGTTTTAAATGGAAGGAAATTTGTGTGAGTGACTCCCAGCATTATCATTTTATTTTTTTTTAGATCACGACCTTCACCTTCCAGTGGAAGGACTTTCTATTATACTTTGAAGAATCCTATGTTGCTTTTGGAAACATAGTGTTCAAGGTCAGGGGAANTTAAAAAAAAAAAAAAAAAAAAAAAAAAAAGATGTCATGACAAGGCCTGTTTCTTCCTGTTGTTATGCTTATTAACATGGCACCCATCACCACCATATCTGGGGGGCACAGATCCAAAAGATACATTAGCTTACAAGCAAACAGCCTTATTGAAAATGAAGCACACATGCTCCAAACAACACAAGATTACTTATAAGAACAAGTATGTAGAAAGAAAGGAAAAAAAAACAACCTAGGATAATAATACAGTAGAGAACCAAGGAATAAAGAGCTGTTGAAAGAAAACCATTTAGACAGACCTAATGTAAGCAGATAAGCCAGTAAGCTCAGTATTACAGAAAATGGGTAAATCCTTCAATATATCCAATTCTTACAGTCTCTCCATCAGCCTGACCACAACCATGAAACTGTCACAAGGAGAGAGGTGTCTACAAAGCAAGCAGAGGCAACACCAAATGTCTAGGGGGCTGAGGGAGACAGAACATAGCTGCACGGGCAAATTCTGGTTGGTATCAGATGCCATGACTGCACTGCTCTGTTGATAGCGGGAATGATTTGCACCACCGGGCGATCTACCCCAGAAAGCTGGAATAAGACCTTTGGCCAGTGCAGATCCACAGGCTGTATTACCCTTCTACCTTCGTTCCAGCTGAACAGTAAGGTAGGAAAGAAAAAGGAAAAAGAAAAGTTCAATTGAAGAAAAATTTCCCATTCCTTCATGGAAGAACCTACCTTGTTGAAGGTTTGGCCTTGGGGCCTAGAGCAGGTATGCATTTCAGCTGTCCTCTGACATTTTATCAAGACATACATCATGCACCCAACTGCACAAATTTGCAAGCCAGTAAAATAAATATGTTTCAGCCTTTGATTTAAGCCACATTAGGGCAGAATATTTTTGCTCCCTAGACTACAAAGCCAGGCTTGCTTATGAGGTTATCCAAGGCTGTTAGCTATGCAGTTCTGAGCATTTGTGTGGGGTTCCTACTGCAGGTTGCCAGACCTTAGTTTCAGCCCACTTCAAAAGCATAATTCCTTCAGACAGTAAGGTAGTTTGCCAGCAGTTCTCTCCATCCTGCCTTGGACTTTCCATGGCGAAGAAAAACCTCACAGTAATCAAGGTTTTCTCTGCAGTCTTTTTCTGTACAACTGAAGCTACATGAGCTTAGAAGAAATCTGTCTACAGGCTAAAAGTAAATCAGATTCCAATAAGCATTTAGCTACTAACATCCAAGCAGTACGAGGAGGTAGAAAAATAGACAAATATTCTTTGAATATTTATACAGATCATTTTCAGTGCAATATTAGTGAAGCTATTAGCATGAAAAACATGCAGTTTTGTGGCTCAGGTTTGAATATGCATCTCTGTGCACCATGGCATCTAACTCCTCTTTTTTTTTTTTAGATATATTTAACACATTAGTACCTTAAAAAGCAAGAATGGAAAGAAAGAAGAAAAAACCCACAAAAAAAACCCCACAGATTCTGTCTAGATCACCTATACCTGAAAAGGTAACAATGCTGAAGATATTGGAAAGTTAGCAATAGACCAATAATAGCAGTGTCAGTGTAGGACTGGCAAACAAAAGAAAGGTGTGCTCTCCTGCAGCAGCTTCACTACTCCAGAAACAAAGAGTAAGCTGGAAAAAGGCTCAATATACAAAAATCAACACCCTAGGGAGGTGGCATGCTGCCCCCTGCCTCCCCCAGGCTTCACCACAGGCACACAGGGATTTTATTTATACTTCTTAGTTTTATTTATACTTATCAGTTTTATTTATACTAGTATGTTAATGGTTCAAGCCTGAAAAAGCTCGGGTTCTGTACACTGGCAATTAAGAGCCAAGCCTGTACTACCCTGGCCATCACGCTCACAACAGCTCATGGGCATCTGCCACAGCTTTTTCCGCACATGACTAGAACACATCGCTTGCTCCCACCTGTATTTCACCTATAGCTACAAACAGTTAGCAGGACTCAGTGACTACTAACAGAAAAATGTTGCAAAAGCTCTGTCTAAATAACCTTCAGAGAGCTGTCCTTCCTCAGTTGTAATTATATCTGCCTGAGAGCTCTGTCTCTCTCCTTCATCAGTCCATCAGTTCTTCATTGCGCTTACCTTACTGTACTCATGATACACTGCAAAGGACATTAACTAGTTGTTCTCATTAAGAATTTATTGGAAAAAAAAAGCATGGAAGAAACCCAAAACCCACTGGACAGGCACGCTTAGAAACCACAATGACAGTGCTTCCTCACCTCCCCCTAATGAACTGTGACGCTTTCTACTCCCTTCAGCTATCTTCTTCCTGTGCAGATACTGGGAAGAATCATTCCCCAAGAACGAAATAACTTTGAAGCTAGCCCTGCTCTGAGCAGGGAGCTGGACTAGACTTCCAGAGATCCTTTCCAGCCAAAAATCATTCTATGACTCCACATATGAGTAAGTATCTGATCAAATCCAAAGCCGTAGTGCTTTTAAAGAGTTTGTTTCAAGAACAGCTGCCAGAGAAAAACACAGAATTGAGGAGTAAAACCAAAAAAAACATAATAAACTTTGGGACAGGCTTCTGAACACTGAATAACTTTCTAATAGCAGTACTATGTTTGACAATACTTTTAAATTAGTGGTTTTTAATTAAAGCTGGCGCTAAGAGGTAAGCTGACTTCTTAGGCAAGCAATCTCCTCAGCAGCAAAATGGAATTGTGGTTGTGATCAATTAAAACAGTTTTTATTTGCTACACTGGCACTTTCTTTCAAAGTAGATTTTTACGCATCTGTAATGATTCAGATTTGCTCCAAGTAATTGCTCTGCTCAGCCAAGATCAGCATTCATACCCTCAGCTCAAGCCACAGACACACTCAGACACGCCCTGTATTGCTGAAAGTTCATCTGTAATGAAGCTATTGCAAAATGTTAGCATCACGTACTATTAAATAATCGAAGTTACTAACGTTGGATGGATGCCTTCAGGAGGTCAACCCCAGAGAAAGTCCCACAAGGCTTGAGGGTTTGAAACAACATAATTTTCCATGCTGACGATGAAAGGAAGCCAAATTGTAACACATTTAATTGCTCAGCCCTGTCTCTTCCAAAGCTGGTCATCTTTTCCACAGTGAGGACATCTCAGATTTAAGCAAGCCATCTGTCCACTGTCCACTTTTCCCACTACCTCATTTTGACTGACTGTGTATCCACTTGCCCACTTCTCCGACGACCCATGCTGTATGCAAGCTGGACACATAAGAGGCTTCCCCTTGCAACCACAGGAAAAACTTTGACAAACAAACATACCGAGAAGAATCACTTCAGCACTTGAAGAAACTACAATATAAGCTAGGTACTTGAACTCTACAGATCTTTCCTTTCTCTGTCACAAGTTATTGCAACACGCTGTTTTAAAAATCCCTATCTAGGACAAAATGTGGGACAGGAACAATCCCTGTAAATGGCAATGCATCTTCCTAATTTATGAGACCTCCAGTAACACTGACCATCACCACTGACAGTTAACTTTAAAACAGATTAGACAACTGCCAGGAATGACCCAGGTGAGATCTGTCCCAATAGGGCAGAAAGGATGGATGGACTCGGTGACTTATTACGAATATTTATGAGATTTTGTTGGAAATTTCTTTTTATGAACTAAAGTAATTGGGAATTAATTCCAGATGCTCGACCTTGAAGGCGGCACTGAGCCGAGGTGGTACACCCTTTCAGTACACATCTGTAGAGAGACCCTACCTCAGCTTCACCAGCACAACCCTCACGCTGGCAGAGCTACCCTGCCTCCGCTCCCCAAGTATCACCATACCAACAGTCACGATTCACAGTAGTTTTATATAAAACCTAGATGTAAATATAAACTTTAGCTGACCTACATTTTTCCAGCATGGAAAAAGTATTTTTGATCAATAATTCTGAACATATACAATAAGTTACACTGAATGCATGATTTACATAATGTCACCTACCTGCAGCTGCAAAGCACAAAATCATCAAAGCAAACACTGAAGTCACACAACTTGAAGACATTTTTGCAAACGCTGTATCTTCTCAAATCAACTCCCTTTGTAGCTCTTCATGTAGATTTACTTCCTTTGAAATTTGTGGTACGTTTTGAAATCAAATTTTCCAGACTTTTAATTGCCTACAGAAAGAAGTAAAAACACACTTTAATACAACTTACAGAAACATTACTGGATATTTAAAATTATCTCTCTTGTAACAAGAGAAACAGAATTCTTTCTTAAAGGACTATCAGAGAGTGCATTTTATATTGCCAGATACTGTAGGTACTGACCGCTTAGTACCCTTCCCCCCCCTATTTCAGCACTTCTTTGCAGCTGTCGCTCTTTCATATTATATATTGTGCAAGTTGTGATCCGCTTGGAAGTGAAATCCCAGAGTCCCTTCTGTCAACTAATACTGAAGTCCTGTTGAAGCCTGCCAATGGTACTCACAGCCTCAGAAATGTTTATTTTAAGTATTCAGACTTTCTCTGGGACATATAAACATTTGTTTGTTTATTTATCTGCTGCTACCTTTATTGTACCATGGAGAAATGTTTCACATGTGCTCTAGCCGGTTTACAGGCAAAACAATAAATTTATCTCATCATTTCTCAGTATTACAAATTCTGAAAACTTTTCAAGGCCACTTGACGCTAAATATAAATATAAAGCTGTTCAGAATCTTTATTTTAAGAGATTTCAAGACATGATATACCAAGTCAGTAAAACAACTTAAATGTGCCATACAAATAAATAACAATACAGCTGACGCCTGCAGGCATTAAAAACATTGAAAATTCTGACCCCAGAAAGCATGCTGCAGATTTTTCAGGGGAAACACTTACTAGATGCACAATATCCTCTTCCACCTTTTTTTAAGAATCTGTTCTCAGTCATCTCAGTCTAGAATGAGACTATAGACCAAGTACGTAAGGAACCAGAACGTTGGTATCTTATTCAATGAAATAAAACTTATCTACTTTACTTCACTGCCAGCCTTCAGTCAGGAGCAGAAGATGGCAGACGGTGCCTCAGCAGCCACCGACACTCACCACAAAGCAATGCCAGCAATTGCAAACCACCGTTACAGGGCTAAGCGATAGCAGAACGCTGAGTCAGGACCAAAATCTAAACCACGACAACACGAATACCATTTAAAAGGTTCTTGCTGACACTAAAATGGAATGAAGTACAAAGTCAGACAAAAGGCCAGGCCCTGTTTTTCAGCGTGTGCCACCCTGTGTACGACCAAAAGTCCGCACCAGGGAAACCTGCACCGAGACCAGCACTCCAAGACACTGGCTGACAGCACTCCTACAGCCATAAGGANTGCAGCTTCCCACCAAGAAAGGGCTATCGGTGCCCAAGGCCAGAACTATGGCCTCCAACAGATCCTCCCCTCAGCGCCCAGCTCCCAGCACCTCTGACAGGTCTCAGGGGTGACCCACACCCCACCGGCGCTGAGGAGAGTCCCGGAGCCGCACTGCTGGCAGCACCCAGACACCGCATCTCCGGGGGGCAAGGAACAAGCCGGACACCCATCACAACGTGGGGTTTCACGCTGTTCCACTTTCAAGCTCAGCATCCCCTGTAAGAAGCACGTTTGCTTTTGACACACAACACTTCAGCTTGAAATTCTGTCACTGGTTCTGCATGCCCTCTCATCACCGCCCTTCCAGTGGCTTAGAAACATCGTCAGACAACAGCAGTGAACGAAGCAAACCCCTAGGGAAATGGTGACTCTAGTGATGCTACCCAGTAATCTTTTTCTTCTACACACTGGCACTCAGTCTGGGGAAAAGGAGTTTACTCTTGACTTGGAAGAGGTACGTGTATCACTTTGCAGAGTGTAAACAAGATCTGGGTATCCTGTTATCTCCTATTCACAAAGTTACGTGTGACTGATGTATGATTAGATATCCCAAACTGGAGATTCTTTTCTATCAGAATTATATGATACTGGCACTATATGTGAAAATACTTAAGTCATACTAACCTAAAACCTTGACCTCAAAAATTAAGAACCTGTGAAACTATCCTGGGATGTTTAAAATAGCCTTAGCCACAAAAAAAATCCCAATTGCATTTTTGTTCTCTTCCACACGTTGTCCTTTTTAAAACTGGCCCTGAACTTAGGAATAGATATTAATTAATCTATGAGGAAAAAAAATGTTTCAAGAAATAAACAAATACCTACCTATATATCATTCAACAACATCAGTTCTGTACTATTTTGCTTATTCCATTTTAAAACATATCCCCGTTACTGATGTTGAATGTTTTGTTACTTACAGGTTCTGCGGCACAAACTATTCTTTCCATTGCTTGCTAGGATCAATACATTTATAAAAACATTAGGTGAAACTACAACACTACCACACAACATGACTGAGGCAACAAGACCCAGCAAGGAATTTCTATCACGAATAGCAAGACAAACAACACATTCTCATAACGCAGCAATAGTCCACCCTAAAACCCCAAACAAGCATGATTTACATAAAGATTTCTTCTATGACATTTTGTAGAAGATGGGTTCATCTTCAAGGGAAAAAAAGTTTTGGAAAAGGATTAACACAGCCAAAACCAATGTTAGAGAGAGCTCAAAACAGAAAAACCTCAGAAAATGATGGCTTCCTTGGGCAATTTACAAGGCTTGTAAAAATTATTCGTCCTGAACCTACTGGAAGCATTCAATGAGTTCCTAGATATCTCTCATCTCCCCCTAGAGTGTAAGGTTATATAGCTAAACCCTTAAAATCCGCAAGGGATACTGAACTTTGTGGTAAATTAAGAGCAACCTTTATTAAACAGAAATAATAAATTGTTGACAAGAGTGTTGGACAATTCTTTAACACAGAAGGTTTTGAACATGAAAATCCAAATCAAACAGGTTTAATGCCAAACAGCAAGCCATAAGGAATTTACGGCAGATATTGAACATCATTTGGGAAGTCAAACGTTAGCTGGAATCACTTACTGTTATTTCTCTAGATGAAAAGAAACCTAAATCTACTCAACGAGAGTATTTGGTTGCTAACTCAATTTTTAAATGCTACCATAAAGAAAAATGATCAAATACAGCAAACCATGAGGTTTGTAGCCAGTGTTAGCAATAAAAGACCATCATAACGTCTTGCAAGATGTCATATGTGCAAACAGGCAATGAATAAGCATTCTGCAACTTGAGTTACTGATGTATAACCATTTCATCAATAACAACAAACAAAAGAGAAACCAGAAAAAGAGCAACTACAGCACATATGCTCAGCAATACACTAAATAGGAAAACACAAGACATTACTCAGGTCACTCTTCCATCAGCACAAACTTCTCATTCTTTCTTCAGTGACATTTTTACAAGGCACACAGTTGTGCAGAAATAGGGAACACAGGGAAAGAACTGGAGATAAAGTGCTGCTGCTGAGAGCAGCTGAGAATCCCCCTCTGTGCCGACCACTTAAGTATGTTAAAAGGCCAAGTTTCCATTCGACTTTGATTTGGGAAAGATGATTTAAAAGGGAGACAGAATACACACTTATTTCCACCTGTATGCAAAACCAAGAGTGATTTGACTCCTACCACAACCCACTGCCCAATGCCATTTACAAGGTATAACTCGGAGCAGGCAGTATATGATCAAAAAGCCTTAGACTCCTACTCCAACTCTGCCAGCTTGTGGAGGGTGAATAATGGAGACTTAAATGAGAATTAGGAAGAGCTTTCTAAAGAAAGGGCTCACTTGCTTGCAGATATGCATACACAAACTTAAAAAGGAGGGCAAATGAAAGACAATGCGAAAAGGTGACAAATTGACAGCAAGTATCACAAAGTTAGGATGGATGATATCCAGACTGCCAGCTACACAGCAGCAATTCACATCAAAAAGCACAGATGAAAATGCTACTAACAATTCATTTAAGAATAAACCTACTAAGCAGGCAGTTTGTCAGTATTTTGGAAAACCTGATCACCCTCCCATGTGACACAAGTCAGCTATGAAGCTGCTGTTATCTGACCATCTGACAGTACCAGAGAGAACTGAAAAAGAAAGGTGAGAAAAATCCAGCTGTGGTGCAAAACGTGCCAGATTTTACTTCAGTGTGAAACCTACGATCACTAGAACAACGTGCAGAACCTGAAAACTAGGAAAAGTTGAGGCAGTCCACAGCATAGGGGGGCATTTCCTTTGAAATAAGAGAAGAAAGCTGTGCAAAGGGATCAGGAACCTAAACTATTTATCCAAGAAGTAAACACAACTGCTAGTCAATTTGAGATTCAAAAGAAATTTCCGAGAGAATCATCTTTTCCTTTGGGGTATATCTGGGTAGCTATTTTTGTAACTGAGGTCACAAAAGAGCATATTAAAAGTATAACCAACAAATCCCAACGAGGAAGAGTAAGAGATGACATGAGAGCTTCGGGTTTACTAAACATACTGTTTTCACACCGATGCTTTATACTACTACAAGCTGCAAGAAAGGCGGGCAAAAGAGGGCATCTGCAGCCAGAGCCACTGCAGACTCCGAGGGGCACCGTCTGCTGGGGTCATTTTCACTGAATTTTGCTGGCGTAAAGGCCACTAGTTCCTGATAAAAATGAGGGTCTAAGAAGCACAAAAGAGCCTGTTTTGTTGAGAAGTGTAATTGGGCAGTGCAATTAGGCATGAGCGCTACTGAGAACATCAGGAAGAATCTTCCTGCTACTAGATTTTATTAGGTTTGAAAGAAGACTGGGGGAGCAGAAGGGGGGAAACACATTTTGAAGTACATGAGGAGAAGAGGAGGAGGAATTATGAGGTTTTCATTTGGTTTAAAAGCAGGAGCCTCTAATGTCCATGAGAATTTTAATGCATAAAGCTTAGCTAGAAACCAGTGAAAACTATGATGCTTTTGGAAGACACTGGGATGTGCTGACTGGCCTGTGAGCGTGGCGAGCCACAGAAGGACAGATCTCATTGCTACTCTAAGCTAGAGGACAACAAACACTCCTTAACTCAATGGTATTTAAAAGAATCTGACTTTGTTAGAGCCAGCAGCAGTAAGCACAAAACACAAATCACTTCAGTACACTACTCTTATCTCTCTAGCTTTCATTAACCAAAGTATTTTTGCTTTGTAAAAATCTGCCACTCAGCTTCCTCAGAATTCCAGTCTTTTGTGGATTTTTTTAAAGCTATTCTTTGAACTGAAAGTCACCTTTAACACTACAACATGACCAAAGAATTCACAAGTTAGAAGCATGCTGCTGACTCTTACAAAAAAAACCACCTTTCCACTAAGGATTTCCCAGCCCTCACGGACAGGAGCTGCCAGGACGTAAGGCTCTGTGGTCTATGTGTGGATTGTTACTAAGAAATCGCACTCTGCGCTGTTCTGTCACCAGCAGAAAGGTATCCATCTCCACATCTGCTTACTGCCCACCAAAAAGGGAACGGGACTCTGCTCTAAAGCGCTTGAAGAACTACAAATGAAAATGACCAAGCATAAGCCCTAGGATTAAGCTCTGTCTTCAGATCTGAGCACCTTTCTACTCAGCCTGTTACTGTACTTCTAGCAAAACACTTGTTATGTATTACTCTCCTTGAGATCAGTGATCTCCTTAGCTTGGATTTTTACCCACTTTTCTTCTCCTAGTAAATTTATTTTTGCATACTTTTTCAAAGCTGCTCTGCACAGCCCACCCTAGCAATATATACACCTGCAGGCAGCCACAGACTTGGGGGTGTTTCTGCTTCCTATTAAAGGCTTCTATACTGTAGGAGCTTGCTACATTTATTGCTGAATTGGGTTCTTACTGCTTTTATTTCTGTTCCCCTACACCTTTTCCCCCAATAGTCACCATCTGTTTCTTTAATCACCACCTACCTTTCCCATACAAGTTCCTCCCTTGCCTTAACTCTATCCTCCTCGTTGTCTAACCTTTTCCTTTACTGCACTTCCTCTCCTCCTTATCAACATGGACTCTGGTAATTCCCTCCTCTTTCCATGCACAGTGCCAGAGGCTGCACGGCTCTCTACGCCACTAACAAACACTTCTCTACCAAAGCAAGCCAAGAATCTTCCTCCTCTAAGTCACATCACAAGCCCCACCGAAGCAAATGGGGATATTTGAGCGAAGCCAGCAGGATCTGTCCCTTTGTGTTGTTTTGCCATAGCAACGTGAACCCAAGTTTCTAGGCCATCCAAGGCGGCCTTCACAGCCAAAGCTTTTTCCCTTTTTGTTTGTTTTACGCATGGCAACCGTTTAACTTACTTAACCAGTTTTTCTCCCATTTGTTGGTTCCCTATGCAAATGCAATGAATACTGCATTCCACGCATGAGTAAAAAAGGTAATCGTTTGTAATCAAGTATAGCCAAGCTCAGTAAGAAAAAAATCACGACTGGTTAACTACACGAGCAGTTCTATAAACTCAGGAATAGAACAGTTTTTGAAAGAGTTTATTTATAACCCTACTCCTGTTAAGTATGCATTTTAACAGATTTCTTTTTTATTAGATGACATTTATCCTCTGTCAATTCTGCGTCATTTGCTCACATACAGGTCAGAAAGCTGACTAACGGGGTTAGCAAATATTAATGTGGAATTGAAAATTTGTATATATATTTTCAATGCCTATGTCCAAGGCACATACATGAAGTTCCACTGCTCAGGACTCAGAACAGTAACTTATTCATAAACTATTAAAGGGAAAGATTCTGTTTTAGAAACAACAAAGTAGTTTCGTTTTCAGAGAATATATGAATAGTAATAAAACTAAAAATCCTGACATATTAAAAGCCCAGGGAAAAAGTAACTCTGATGTCCTGCAGTTCACATGCTGCTGTGCTTGTAATGGGACATTTCAACAAGTCACAGTTAAAGGCTATGGGAACTGGACAAGTGCCAAGGGAAGATGTTTTATGCCATTTAGCAATTGTGCCCCTCTATTCCATGTGACTTTTGTTTTAACATTTTGTTTATTTATTTTCTTATTAATGTATTACAATGTAGCCTGCCAAACTACAGGAAGCTACAAAATATACACAAATGAGTCCGTAAAAGATGTGAAACCATTCCACCTTTTTTGTAACGGTTTACTGAGGTTGGTTTTGTTACCTGGTACCTATTTTGCCCACAGCTGGCACGAAGCTCCGGTTTGGATGACGGTGTCTATTCTCAGTATCATTTCATAATCAACTTTCCCTTCAGGTTCCCAACATTTTTTTAAGTCACCTGACTTGAATGGCTGTGAGTTTAGATCAGAAAAATAAAGTCATGCACCAGACACTGGAAGTTTCAGCTGAATAATTATTGCACAATATAGCACAAAAGCAAGAGACAGTTTACAGGAACATGATAGAAGTTGTTCTGCTCTATGTTCCCAGGACTTCCCTTCCCCCAAACACAAGGAGGTACATGTGCAGCTGAATCTTTACAGGCTATGGGGCAACGTTTTGCTTACCAAGTGTAAACAAGAGAATAGCCTCTTCCAGGATCAGGATGTAGGAGGGTTTCAATAGGTGGAAGGGAAGGAAGTGCATTCGGGAGTCTTTCAGTGGAAAGAGTACGCAAGACTCTTCCACAAGAAGGAAACTGGAACAGATTCCTTTTTGACAACAGCAGAAGTTCCTAGAGGTTACCGAATCTCTACCCAAGGGAGCAAACCTGGCACTTAAGACAGAGTTTAACAAAACCAACACCATAAGCGCAGCTTGAGTACCGAATCAGAACTTTTCTACTTTAACGTAGAGCCCTCGGTGACACCCTACATCAGAGCATCTCTAAAGGGAGTGGCAAAAACAAGATATTGGGATGCTGTACAGTTCTTACACTATAATGGCTCAAGCAGTCTGCAATCTAGTACCAGCTTCAGCCACGTATTTTCTGTGCAACTTGCAGTTAGCCTATTCTTTCACAAGCAAAAAAGTCGTAACAGGACCTCGACATGGCCACAGCAGCCCCCCCGTAAGACCCACCTGGAAAGACAACACTACTTTCAGTAGTTCTGCTTCTGTCTTCTAGTTAGAAGATGGACAAAAAATCTCACTGCTCTTATCAGGGAATACCAGTGGCACAATTACGTGCCATCTTCCTGATGAACATTCAGGGAGCAGAAGGGGGAAAAAAGCAGAGACTTCTAGAAATGTACATACATAAAGACTGGGGTAAAGTTTTCACAGCAGCACAAGAAATCTGTAAGTCCCAAATCTACACTTAAATAAAACTCAGGTCCCCAATGAACTCAACCAGTAATATCTCACCAGGATTAACACAAACCAATCTCATGTTTCTTAAATGGGACTTGCTGATTCAGAAAACTTTAGCCTGAAACAAGAAGATTTCTAGTGCACAGGAATCTTCAGGCTGAACAAGAAGATCATAAATTGCATGAAACATATCCCTGCAACATTTCCTCCTCATAGTTAAATTTATTTGGCCTAATTACTTTATTTTTTTATGGTTTCTAATTGGAAACAGAATAGGTTTCCTGGCACTGGACTATCTTACTCTTCACAAACACAGTAGCAGCCAACAACCTCACAAAATTTCATTTATCTTGAGTTTTACTTGGCTCAGTTTCTAATTGCACACCTAAACTAAACAGATAACAGCTCTAATGTACCTATCAAGACAGATATAACCCTAGGGAAGGCGTCTCCTTGTGGAGAAGGAGCCACAGCAGGATGGAAAGTTACCAACAGCTCAGCGAGGCTTCTTCCACTCAGGGTAAAAGATTTCAGCAAATTATTCTGTCAATGAATGCTTGCTGCTGTTATTTTTTCAAGACTAAACTGCAAAACCTTAGAATTGGATCTAGAAATATTCTAGCTGGAACCCTCCTACCAGGAAATAATGTTGGATTTAAAATCTTGAAATTGCCTCTATACATTTAGAAAAGTTTCGAAACTGTGGCCTACAAATACCTGAAATTCTCTGGGTTAACTGTGAGAAACCCACAAGGCGTAATAATGAAAAGCAAGACTATGGCATTAAGCATAAATTCGCTACGTAAGGACGCAATCCTCTTGCAGGGGGAGGGGTGGTCAGCAAATTGAACAGGATTAAAAACCAGAGTTCCCCGTTACAGGGGAATTGGATGAGGTGATATAAAACAGCCCTCCCCACTGCCGCTGGCCATAAGATACTGAGAGATTTGAATTAACAGGTCAAAATATTAACTACTAGGCACTTTAAGCGCATGCATTATCAAAACCACATTTTGGGAAAAAAAAAAAATAAAAGTGTGTATTGAATTTCACTCTCTAGATGAAAGCATACTCTAGAGAGCAGGTAGATTAACAGATTATTTCTTTAGGTTGCTAAACAAGAACACAAGATAAACACGTTTATCAAAAGTTAGCTGTTAGCCATTGAATTTTCAGATGCATATCTGTAAGATAGGAAACTTCTCCCACACAAATAGGGAAGACCTTAAAGTGCTATACAGTTAAAAGAATGAGTCAAATGGAGCTTTGCTTTGTGTAGGAGTAATCTACCCTCTCCCTAATTGTCTGCCAAATAACCAGTGTAATTTAATTTGTTGGGCACAGAAACATGTTCAGGTCAAGGCAACACACTTTTCACAAAAATTATCATTTAAGCACTGCAAGGAGGATTTGTTTCAATCAAGATACACATCACTGGCATGTTCCACTCAGAATGTGAATACACTCCCATATAATTTTTACCATATAGGATTTCCTGCCTTTCATTATTTTATATTAAATATATAAATGAAGACTGTAAAAAGCTTTGAACATAAGTTTTGGGAGAAGGAAGGCCACAATAAATTCCTATATTCATATAAATCTGTGCATCTTGTATGCCAGAAGGAAATCACTGCACCACATCACTGGAGTGAACCAAATCACCAGATCTACAAGTATTCGGAAACACTGGTCATTTTAAACACCGGAGGGAGGAACTAATCCATCACATAACACGAGCTGTACATATTGGAGGAGAGACCTGGTCCATTATTGTGATAGTCTTAATACAAGAAAAGGCCCAGCTTTTCAAATACCGCAATAGCTGGTTTGTAAATCAAACCAGAATTTTGCTTCACTCAAATCATTGTCGGAGTATTGCATTGGTGATAAAATACTACCATAGTTCTCAGTCACGTTGTGTCAAATGCGGCGATAGCATATAGATACATATACTTCTATAAATCTAAGACAAAATAGGACATATCAGTCTCCAATCCACCTCCAGCTTCTTGGCAAAGAAATACATGTATTCAGCAGATCTGTACTACACAGTAAGCTCCCTGGATACTTTGGGATTTTTTTTATTGTCCTCGACTCACACAATGAGCCTACACTGATTTCCAACAGAAAATGCCTGTGCTTACAAAGGAAATCAGACTATAAGCGAATTGTCATTCTTTTTCAGAATCATTAATATTACCTCCTGTATCGCAGCTCCTATTGCTTTCTGTGCAGAAAACCAACCTATACATGTTAGCTCTATAATTAACCTGTTTCAGGCCCATGACCTCTAGATAAACTATTCTCCTGCAATCTAAACAGGTCTCTTGCAAGGTCACAACTAAACTTATTTAAAAGAGGGGCCCTTTCCAGCTGACTCCCAAAATCTTACAACATGTTGCAGCCGAAAAGAAAAAAAAAAAAAAAAAAAAAAGAAAAGGAAAAAAAAAATCTTAACTTGGCTAACTAGTGTATTGAAATTAGAGAGACTATGAAAGAGAAGTGCTAAATACAATGGAATTAAATTTGCTAACAATAAATGGATATAGCTCATTTTAAAGTACTATTCACAAAATAAATATGAAATCACTATTTTCACATTTTCCTCAACAAATTCATTTATTTCATTATAAATACATCATAAACTAGCATATTTTGCCAGTCATAGTTATTGTAAGCAGCACAACTCAACAATATAACACCTACAATGCAATATATAAAACGTTCACTGCTGAAGTTGAGAAATCTGACTGTTTAGAGGCTCAAGGTCATAAAATATGTTCTTTTTAAAAAAAAAAAATATCTATTTTGCGAGACTGGAAATAAAAGTCCCTCTTTCAGTGATTTCCAGAGATGTGTAAATCTGTTTCATTTTGGCTACCACAGAGTTAATTGTTGCTGTAACAGCGCAAGAAATGCTGCTCTGTTGGATGACTGCCAGCACATAAAAATGCGAATCCACAGTTATGGATAAAGCAATTCCAATTGCACTGCTTCTTTGCTAGTACGTTTTTATGGCAAAACATGCTTCAGTTCATGAAGTGGCTAGAAACTAGCATACCACTGTTAATCACCACAAATATTACTGCTACAGAAGTAATGCTTATTTATAATATACAACTATTTTATGGAACTAGATCAAAAGTAATTTGATTGCAAAGATATTTGCAGTTTGTATCTCTCAGAGTATTTTCCAAGATCTACATAAATTGCCCAAGACTCGCTAATTCATGTCTTAAATGTTAACAGAATGTTATTGGGGATATCAAACAAAAGAATTGTAAGACAAATTAGGCAAAGCTTTAGTGCTATTTTCAAATAACATTATAACAGAAATCTCACTTTGACTTTACAAACTACGTACTTCAGTGTCTCAGAGAATCGTGTAAGGAAGAAAGTTTTGTGATGTCACAAGAATGATGGAAGAGGGAGATCATAATGGAACGTAACACGCATCTTTTTGTACCTTCAGTATCTGGCAACGTCAGATAATGCTCTTGGAGAAGAATGTGTGGCCACTGGAATACGCATATACCTGCTCACTGAAACAATGGGAAGAAAATTCCTATTTCCTATTCCTAATGCCTCGGTATGTCGTCAGTGCCATTCCAGAACCAGAAGAGCTTACATCTCTTCCTTTAAACCTGATCTGAGACTGTTCATTTCAATTGAACTCTTTTTTTGTCTCCGCTTGCTCCAAGACCTAAGGCTAGGAGAATATACAATTGTTATCACTCACAAGTAGCAAATCGGCTACTCCGTGGCAAATGCTCCCAGGCATGTTTTTACTCCACCATCGGTGAAAGACAGCTTAACCCCAAAGTATAAGCAGCAAGATCTCTCGTATTTGGCAGTGTGAGAGCCCACTCCCTGGCTCTTACCAGGGAATAGCTGACATGCTGCAAATTCCCATCTTCACTTAGCATTCAGCAATCTGCTTGTATCGCCGTACCTTAAGTATTTGCCATTTGGCTGCATCAGACTTCAAGGACTACAAAGCAATATGGATCAATGCAATTAATCCAGATAAAGGCTGTTGCCAAAGAAGGTTACATTCAGTGTCCCCGGCACAAAACACGTAATCAACTGTTACGCCAATACAAATCAAAAAGAAAAATCATTATTGATCCGTGCTGGGAGCGTCAGTTGACCTTTACAAAAATAAGCTAGTAATGACTTCTTAAAAGCTAAGAGAATATCTAAAAATATTCTCTCTTATGGAAACCCTAAATACTAGGAATAGTTTCTTGTGAGAATACAACTTCTTTGCAACTCAACTTCAGCTCTCAAGATTTCTATATACAATCATAGATGTGATACAGTAATAGTTTTACTGTGAAAATACATTGCCTAGCTCGTTATCTAAAGCTTTACGGGATTACTCAAAATATCATTTCTTGGGTTTAATTAATTCATCACAAACATTTTCACTTAAATAAACCTCTACTGTTTTTTCAAGTTCAGTTCTGGCTAATATGACAAAACTTCCATTCAGAAGAGTGGGAGACGTGCCTGCTGGAGCAAACTAATAAACAAGCATTCAGAAATAATGTGTTTCTTCCAAAGTATGGTTGTGGGTTTTTTTTTCCAAGTCAACCAACATTCATCTTCTAAAGATATACTATCAAACGTACAGGCCCAAAAGTTTTAACAAATTGCAACTGTGGCAGGAAGAGAGACTTCATAGACAGAAAGTTTTGTGTTCCCCCTGCTGGTTTAGCAATTAACTTCAAAACACTGTTCCTAGAGGTAGGCATCGAGAGGTTGGGGTATACAAATGATGTTTTGCATGCCAGAGAACAAACTTTGAAACTTGATTTTTAAAAGAGATCACATCCATGCTAGATATCATTTACATACTCTGACTAGATGAGGCTCCGGACACACAAAACGTGCATCAAAATCGACGACCAAAGAAGAGCTCCCCAGGGAGAGAAAGCATGCTAGAAGAGAAAAATTTGAAGTGTCACTTTAAACTTCACAAGGTTGGACTATAGCAAACAATTGGGGGAAGCAAGTTTCAGAGCAAAGGACTCTTCACCGAAGGAAGC
>VZSZ01004502.1:181394-245078 GCA_013398815.1 Ibidorhyncha struthersii | reverse complement strand
CGCGCGCGGGCAGAAATCGTCCCTCATTAAGGGGCTCCGTGAACGGGTGAGGCCGTGCCGCCCGCCGCCCCGCTCGGCACTGACGTTCTCCTGCGGCGCGGGTGAGCGGAGCGGGGCTGTGTGACTGTCCCTTGAGAGCACCAGCACAGGTTTGTGCCGCTCTGCCGCTCTCCTTACCTGTACGTCCTTTAAAAGTCACGGTAACGCTTCGCGNCAAAATCGAGCTCTAATCCTATTACTATCCAAATAAGCAAATATTCCGGTATAGGTGTGCAGACTGTGCGGAGATACAGAGGCACGCAGAGGAGTTTCAGAACGTTTCAACAAAATTTTACCAGTTTAATCTGCTTTCTTACTAAGCGGGGCGGCGGGAGCGGGTGTTGATTTTTTTTATCGTGCTTATTTGACTTCAGGCCGCTTGTCCCCAGTTGATCAATGTTCTTAGATCCACCCAAGCGGTGCGTTAAGAAAGCTCAGACACAATTTAGCCACTTTTAAAATGCCAATTTATACTTAATTTTGATCGCTACCTAGTTGGACGAGCCTCGCTCATCCACTTCTGCTGCACGCACCACGCCTCAGGACACGGCTGGGTCTTGGGAAGCGCTGAGCACCCCCAGAGGCTGGACCTCCAAACTTCTGTGTGAGCTGTATATGAGACCTCTAGCAAGTAAATCAAAGATTGCCATTAACAAGCATTCAGTCTACATTAAATATTCCAGCGAGCAGGCTTACAAAACCTGCGGAAACAAGTAAAATACAAGTTCAGACTGCTCGTGGGCAGCCTAAGCCCACTTACACAATTTTTGATTTATTTTTAGTGTTTGAAAAGTGGCGCATGTTGGAGCATGACACACTCCTCTCTTACCGCTCTAAGCCTACATGTAGGATGCAAAATCTTTGCAAGAGAGATGTGGAGGTGGGGGAAGTCCCTTTGACAAAGAAGAAAATTAATATTCTACAGTACTAAATGCAATGTATGTCTTTCAATGCGCATTGTGTGTCTACTATATTTCCGCTAGCTGAAATTCCAGAGCGCTGATTAAAAATGGGATTGAAACTGAAGCAAACCAATTATTTTTATTCTAAATACTCATTTAGGTCCCAATCCCACAAAGATTAAATTAAACAGATTAGATTCACTCAAATGAGCAGCCATGAGAGCTGTTCAAGTGTGTGAAGTCAAATGTGTGCACAAGTCTTGGCAAAACCAAATTCTTTGTACACGGGTCTGACCCCAGCCAAATTATTTCATTGATGTTGGTTAAGAACTGATTCTTGTCCCTGGAGCCAACTCTGTTAGGGACTGAGCATCCTTGATCATTGTTCAGACTTTACACTGCTTCCCCTGGCGTCTGAAAAAGTTCGAGACTTTCCAAGACATGCTCAGTGTTGATTTTTAGTTATAAACTGATATGTAACTCAGATTAGAGCTGATTTATAGGAAGTTCAAGGACTGAAGATGTGAAAAATTGCCACATTAGGTGCATGGGTTGGTTCACCCAAGAACATAATGATACACAGTTGCCTTTGGCAATTTATTTTCTTTTTTACGTTTCATGGCAGAATAAACAGAAAACACTTAATTTCCTATTAAAACCAAGGAAAATTACTGTAATCTTATCTGTAGTGTTCAATCTTTGCAGCTGTGGAACACAATTATATACATAATGTACCTTTTTACTTACTTTTTAAGTATTTACTGATCTACTGATTAACTTCTTGTCCAGGGCAGGATTATTTCACTTAGCAGGCATTGGCCCAATCCAGCAATGTCATGTATTATCCTCACTAAGATGTACGAAAGCTGTGACAATTCACATTTGCAAGAGGTTTATTGGTTTGCAGGGTGCTACATAATTAAGCCTAAGTAAATGTCAGTTCTTACCTTGAAAACCATGCACCAAGTTAAAACTATTAACATCACTTGGCAGTTTTCTTTCTTTTCCTCCTTTCCCTTTTTTTTTTTTTTAAGACAGCATCAATTCTGAGTCATTAGCACCAACGCTTTTATTTGCATAGGCCCATGAAATTCAGTAGGGACACTTCTGTGGGTAACAACTACTCATTGACTACTCACACAAAATTAAGGGCCAGCTTCAGTTACTAACTTCACATGATGGTCATAAAGCTCTAACCTGCACTGAAGAGACAGCTGAGTTCACGTCACCCAAGCCAGAAGCAGTATCAATCCGTTAAAGTGGCATCGATCGTAGAGTAGTTTGGGTTGGAAGGGACCTTTAAAGGTCATCTAGTCCAACCCTCCCTGCAATGAGCAGGGACAGCTTCGACCAGATCAGGTTGCTCAGAGCCCCGTCCAACCTGACCTTGAATGTTTCCAGGGATGGGGCATCTACCACCTCTCTGGGGAAACTGTTCCAGTGCTTCACCACACTCACTGTAGAAAATTTCTTCCTTATGTCTAGTCTAAGTCTACCCTCTTTTAGTTTAAAACCATTACCCCTTGTCCCATCGCAACAGGCCCTGCTAAAAAGTTTGTCCCCATCTTTCTTACAAGCCCAGAGCCTTCTCTTCTCCAGGCTGAACAACCTCAACTCTCTCAGCCTTTCTTCATATTATTTTAGGTTGTCACAGTAATAAGTGACATCCATGTACCAGCCTTCATCAGCCCTAAGCCAAAGGTCTTCACATCACACTCTGTTACAAGGTACTGCCAGATCCCATGTTACTCTGGGTTTACAGGCGCCCAACAGCCTTGGCATCAGCCAGGTTCTTGAGTGCCCAACGTACTGGATATCCAGCAAGGAGCTCAGCTCAGCACATTTACCACTAATTCAACAAATAACTCCAAGCATGTAATTTGAAGCAGGCACTACTAGAGATCATAGAGTATTATTTATAGTTAACCAATGCTGATTTATTCAACTAAAGCCACAGCTTCTTGTGAAACCCAGTTTCACATAAACTAACATTTTTAACACATTGGAGTTGAATGACAGAATTAGAGTTCACTTGTTCTCAAAACCTTACCCTACAAAAAACATTATTGCCTGGGTTATTTCCACAATTTTAAGAAAAACAGAATCCTCTCTGCCTTCTGTAATGATGCTAGACTGGGGCCTTGGGACTAAACATGGAACGAGGGGCTACGTGCTGTAGTTGTTACAGCATTGAATATACTTCCTGCTAATGAACATGTTCTTATGATGAATCCACTGCCATGAGTACAAGTGGGCTTCAAATAGTTGCCTGCAGGATGTAAGCATCTGGTGACCACTTGCCTATTTATGGCACTATTTAAAAGTATTTCACCCGCCAAAAGAAATGGAGGGTACAACAGCTCTACAAAATGTTTATTCTTAAATTGACTTGGAGGTTCTAGTCCTGAAAGCACAGACTTCCACAAATGAGCAACTGAGAATGAAAATGTTTTCTTGTCATAAAGTATTTCAAGATCACAGAAATTATTCTCAAACATTACTAAGGGCTAATTCTCACAAAAGTCTGACTTACTTCATAGTGTCTAGAATCTTTAAGGCTAAAAGATTGTCCCAGCCACTATAGCATTAAAAAAAAAATAAAGATAGGAAGGACCACACTGTTTTAAGAACTGTTTGACCGTTTGCTTGTAAATTTATAGATCATGTTCTACATTAAGTAAACACAGTTTCTGTAACCCTGGATCCAGAAAACAGGCCAGCAGCCATGCTCTTGAAACGCTAAGCATTGTTATTTTGTAAAGTCCAGAAAAGAGTAAATATCCTAATTCACTAAATTTCAAAAATGAATGGATGAATATGCATCCTGCAAGGATATCTTGTACATAAGACTGGTCTGGAATTGGGGTCAAGCACAAGGAGTATGTTCAGATGTGTGCAGTTATTGCCCAGGTCACCCATTCTGTCTCTCTCTGAGGTAAAATGCCATTATTTAAAATTAACTTTGTGATTTAAGCTGAAGTGTTTCACTGTGCAGCTGGAGGCAGGGAAAGCAAAGGTCTAAAAGCCTTAACCGTAGGTTGCTGAATAGGTATGGGTTGTTATGCCGCAGTAACTCCATCATTAGTTATACGACTCTACCCATACAACCTTTAATATGAAGGTTCGGTTAATAAAATTAAGCCATTAAAAGCTTCTTAGGAAATAACTCATTAATACAGACTAATGAGGTAAAATTCTACATTCCTTACTGAATGATCCTGCATTCCTTGAACACCTAAAACTTTTGGCAAAGTTAAGTAAATGTTAGTGTTGAACTGTTAGGCTTGTCTACACTTGAAAGTTACTTTGGATTAAGGCAGGGAATGAATTTCAAGTGCAGCAGCAAATCTGGAATAATTCCAAACACAGACAAGTCATATACGACCCAATCCTGGAAGGTACCATGGGTTTTGAACTCAAAATTGATGCTACGTATCCAATTCAAATAACACATTCTTAAAGAGTTCAGGTTAAAAAAAGGAAGGAAAAAGACCAAAACACTCTGCAGCGTGACTAACCATCCCCTTTGTGCCTCCCATTCTTACCCGCATACCTTGCGCAGGCTCCCCTATACCCAGCACTCCTCTTTTACTGACTGATATGCCCCTTACCCTCCTTCCAACATTTTTCTGATAAGATGTTTATAGGCCCTCAACCTAACAAGTGCAAACACAACAGAACAGAAGAGGGAGGAAAGAAAGAGAGATTGTATGAGAAGAGGGGAAAAAATAAACAAAAGATCAAACAAGAAAAATGTGAAACTAGCATACCTTCACTGCTCAATCACTACTTTCTGGCTGGATCCCGTTCCTCATATTGCATGGTGTCTGTTTAAAGCCCAATCCAAAGTCTAATCAAATAGGCAGAAGCCAATAGGTGACCTTAAGCTCTTCAGTTCTGGACAATTCTCTTTACGTTTGATCATAACACACGTTTAGAACTTAGTCATGTAAAAAAAAAAATATTTAATAAATAACATATACACATACTTCCAGATATAAGCCCACGTATTATATAACTCATATTCACCCTTGCTAATACCTAAAATATGGAATTATACACATGACTAAAATTGCACATGTGGTGTGCAGGATCGGGTCCCAAACTGCTGTATTCTGTTATGAACTTTATACTGCATGCTTGTGGTTTCAAGACCATATTATGGGTGGAATTCTTTGCAGCCAAGATGTAAGTATCACAGGCTAAAATCTTCTCATGTATACAACGGCCTAATTACTTTATTATTTTTTATTTATATAATATCCACAGGGTGCCAAAAGTTTTAATGAAAAACATCAAGACAAAGCTGCCACATAGAGAGCTAACAACTTCAATTAGCAAAGGTAAGTGAAACAAAGGAATGCAAGACAAAGTAATTGAGCATTGAAGTTTAACACACTGTATCAGTAATGCGGCTTGGATATTTTCTTTTAGCCCTTTTGATCTTTTGTTGATTTGCTTTTCTCTTTTTCTTCCTTTCCCAATCTGATTTGATTGCAAGGGCACGATCCACTGGGTCACGACACAGAAATGGAAGGAGATTCAAGTACAGCCTGCCTCAAAGATAAAGCAGAGCCAATAATCAAGCAGCTAGATACGTAGTCGTTATCTTTTATAAAGTAAATTTTATCCAGAACAGTAAAAATGCCTGAAATAAGACTGCTTAAACTATATTTCTGTCCCAAAAAAAAGTTGGCTAGATGTTCAGAATCTAGCTATAAATCCCAGTGAAATTAGAAAATTTCAAGTGAAGTAAAAAAAACAACAAACAAAACCCCAAACAAAAAAACAACTAAGCCGACCAAAAACCAGGAGTTGCAAGTCCTTATTTTGTTAAATAAAGCTATCATTTTGTTATCAGTCTGCTTGCAAAGAGGCTTGAGGATGAGGAGGTCATGAGATGTTTATAAGGTGAAACAGTATGATATCTTTGGAGCCCAATTTAGGAAATCACGTTTCAAAGTGGAACCATAAAATGAGTCTCTCTTCAGTACACAGTTTGTTTCCAGAATTGCTCCCCCACAAGGAGAAGTCACCCATTTAAACCTACTAGCCACCTGAACTTAAATACCAACCTATGGCAAAATTTCTGGATTTGGGAATCACCGAGTAATGTATTGCCCAGGCTGCAATTTATTTCTTGTTTGAACTCCAAAAGTTTAAGCGAGGAATTCTGCAGTACTGCTCCGTGCCAGGTTCAGAACTGCTCCTGGAGAACACACTTTTATTTTCCTTTTGCAGCAGAAATTACCAATACTACTACAAAAGGAATGTGTAAAAATGGTTAATTTTATACTTCACTATGTGACTTCCAGTTTAGATCTCGCTAGCATTATGAATTAATGTAAAAGTTTTTCCTGCACGTATACTGTGCAGTGTTAACTATTTCAGAGGGCATACTCTTTTGTCTTTGTGTATATGTACAAGAATTAGGGTCTTTTTGCAAGCGTTAGATCTCAATTTCATCCCTCAGAGTGATCTGTAATACGTTACATTCCTTATTTTGCTTTAGACTGCTACTGATTAATGCCTTATGTTGGATATTTGTTTGTTTTTCTCACGTGTTAGTTCATCGTCCTTGGTATTACAGTAACACATGTGCCAGGGAATGTGACCTATCAATCTTAACTGTCCTTCATTGAGTCTGAGTGGAGATGTCAGACAAGACACATAATATTTGAAGGGTTTATACTTAAATTTGACACATAATTTGCTGCTGGAAGACTTTCACGTCGTTCATCGATTCATTAAAGTATCCATTATTTTGTGTAGACGTGTGTGAATTGCTATCAAAATCCACTCTTTGTTGCCATTCACAGATTAAAAAAGCCAAATGCAAGTTTCTTTTTCCTTCACATATACACAAAAGATCAAGAGAGGTCCTGAGAAAAGAGAGAGAGGAGGAAAACCAAGCCAACCTCCTATCTGCTCCTGTACCAAAACTTGAGAGAAAAGATTGGGTTTTTCAATTCTTGGGTCTCTTGACTGCGCTAATGAGAATGGGGCTTGTGGAGAAAGGCAATCTTTCAACATAGTAGTCCACACAGATAAGTTGAAAGCAGCCGAAAACACCTCGAAACAAACTGACTGACAACACCGATCATAGCACAGATCCAAAGACGAAAAATGTGAAATACCAGTTCACAAACAGCCCAGAGTATATTCAGCTAGCTGTGTTGTCATTCATACTCCTCACTAAGGGCCCAAACACGAGCCTTGGGAATTCTCACAGCTGCTTCTTGTAACCCACCAACTTTCCCTGTCTTGCACAATTTAACAAGAATTGTATGTATTTCTGAATTATTTGTTCCACAGAACTGGCAATGTCAGATATGAAGGTGATAATGAGCTGAAGGACATCAGCAAACTAAGTACGTCAGACAGTGCCCCAATGTTATCATGTGGAAATTGCTTAAAAGCAGGGACAATTCAGGCCCTGCTATATCACAGGGCCGAGAACCTTTTGTACAGGACAGGTTGCTTACACTTACCACGTAAGAGCTGTGCATCTGGTGAACGATCTGAAGTTTATCAGACAGACAACAAAATTCCACACTCAGTACTGTTGAAAACCATGGACAAAAAGAAACTATCAACAGCAAGTTATACTTTTAGCAATCAAGAATTTATGTATCCAGTAAATTTGCTATTCGGGTCTTTCAATTTCGCTGTTGCCTTAAGGATTAATTTTATCTCGAGGACTGGGAGTTCCATCTGCACCACAATCTTTTTTCTGAGGTATTTATAGGCTGGCATGGTAGGCATCCATCATAGAAATATAGATCTGCACAACGTTTCAAAGCTCACACTGAAAAATTAATGCTTTTCTGACCTAGCCAAAACGTACCTTAAAAAAAAAAAAAAATCAACTTGCATAGGGGGTAAGAGAGCAAAATTACTAAGAAATAAACATTATGGGCTTGCATTTTCTTTTTGATACTTCATTTGTTCCATTGAATTGCTCTTGGGGGGGGGGGGAAGAAAAGAAAAAAACCACAAACTATTTCTACATAGCATAATCTTTTTAAAAGATGGAAAGATAACATTTACCTACTCTAGAAAATATACCGATACATCCAAGTACACACAGACAGGAAAATCTATAAACTAGAGACTTCTGTGTTATCTCGCAGATAAAGAGAACACATTTTTTCATGTTACTTAAATATCTATATATTTAGACGTCAAGATATTTTGATATCAAGAGGCAACAGAAGCAGAATAGTTAACTACATTGAAAATTGTTCCTAATGTGTGAGCCACAAAACTATCACTGTGAGGGTGAGAAAGGCCTCATGCTAAAGAACATTGGCTGGCCTCCATTTGTCTCATCCTGTTTCTCCCATGAAATAGA
Source organism: Ibidorhyncha struthersii (assembly GCA_013398815.1). Classification (NCBI taxonomy): domain Eukaryota; kingdom Metazoa; phylum Chordata; class Aves; order Charadriiformes; family Charadriidae; genus Ibidorhyncha; species Ibidorhyncha struthersii. The sequence goes on along the minus strand of VZSZ01004502.1, from coordinate 236,783 downwards.
CCAACCACTTTGTTAATGAATAGTAATTAATTCCAGAAGGAATAGGAGATAGAAGAACAGACTCTCACAATCATTAAAAAAAAAAAAAAAAAAAAAGAGCAAGATGTGTTAATGACCAGACTGTGGGTATCTCTCTATTTGCAACTAGCGCAGTACAATAGGAAGGGGTCTACAGAACAAAACAGCATGTGTTGAGGGTCTGATGTCTACACTATACGCATTTTACGGGGAGTTATTTCCAACCAATTCCAGTGTGGACTGCACGTCCGTTAGCTGTTGGTGCATGTTAGGTCCTGGGTCACAGTTTAATTTCATCCAGGAGGAATCCCATTTGTGTACTCTGAGATTGGAAACCATCTTGCAAATGAAAGCACCAATGTGGGAATGACCAGGAGGTTTCTTTCCAAAGCCCGCTCCTGATCCAACCTAAAATGCTGCAGTAGGCGTATCTCAAATATCTCACAGGACACAATTTTAGTCTAACCGCTCTACAGGGACCCACATGGGCCACAGAAACTTACAGACAAGATACTGCAAGGCACCAACAGCACTAACACTCACTGCCTGCCAAAGAGATACATCTGATACTATTCTCAGATGTTCACACTCAAAGTGAATTCAGATTCACAAAACCTTTTTCAATCTCTGCTTCTAAGGGTTGAAATCTATGCCAATGCAGAGAAACGGCTTTCATGTACTGCTCTGCCCTTCTTTATTGCCATTTTGTCTCCATGTAGTGCCCAGGCTGTCTACCGGCCCTCTGCTAGGGAGAACTTCACCGACTGTCCATGAAGGGATTGCAGAATCCTTCTCCCCAGTCCTCTTTCTCCTCTCAAACAAAACACAAATGACTCTTCCATTACACTTGGAACCTTAAATATCCATCCGTGTATGTGTGAGGCAGACATACCACAGGAGATACTGTCTTGTGCTTACCTTTATTTGTTAAATGCTTTTACTTCTTCAAGGTAGAAATATTCAACCACAGTCCTGTTTCATTGTATGGGATGGAGTTCAGACCCCTGAAAGAAAGCAGCTGAATTCTTTGGGTCCAAAGTTTCAGTGTTAGAATATAAAAGGTAGCAAATTCTTTTTAATCCAGAAGGGAGTACAAAGGTAATTTCTTAACAGCTGCATAATAAATCCCACATACATTCACAAAAAAAACAGACTTATTTAACACACGTATGAGAACAGTTACTTTTTTTTTTTTTTTTAATGAAACCCAAGAGTGGTTTCTCTGATGAAACATACTTTCTTTTACCTTTTATGTAAAAAAGGTGTGACAGCAACAAATGAAACCAGCCAGCCAGCAGAAAGGCTAAGTTAGCATCTGTTAGGTCAAGTTAGCAAAAGACAGAAAAAACAAATGACTGCACCGCTCTCTTTTCTAGTTACATGAAATGCAGTTAATGTTTGAGAATAATTCCTATCCTAAGTAGTAAAACTAAAGCCCATTTTGGGTTTTGTGTGTTTGTTGAATTTCTGTGGGTAAAAAAAAAGTTCAGACCAACATATTCAGCAGTTTAGTTGAATTTTCTTGTTCTACATGTAGTTTTTGAAATACAGGTTTGTCATACTACTCAAAACTTAATCCTTGGTAACTATTAGCATTTTGTTAACACTACCTATATATACATTTTTTACTGTAACCATATACATCTCTAAGTTGGGGAGCATCGTTAGCTCATACTTGTTTTCCCCATGCAGCCACACATGTGGTGAACAGCTGTAGAAGTTGTAAAATTGTCTTTACACATTGCACATGCTGTTGAGTATAATATATATACACATTATGCATGAAGCAAGTCTTGAAGCAAAACAATGCACTGAATATTTCTTTTTCCATATTTTTGTAAATATTTGGCTTTCTTTAAGTAAAGACAAATGTTTCCTGCTTAAATTCGTCCAAGAAAATAATAGCACTTAATTATCCAGAATTGCAGGTTTACCAGTTTTTACCACAAGCAAGCCTATTAACCGCCTCCACTATGGCAAAGAATCAAATGCTGTCAAAAATGAATCTGCAAAGCAACTGTTACTATGGTATTGTGACCAGCTCCACTGCAATAAAATATAGAAATGAAAATGTAAATTGTTACTTAGATATACATTTTTCTCCAGGGTACTATAAGCAAAAAATTGAAAACAGCTGACACCGAGTCACCCTTCTAGATAATAAATATTGCTAATATAAATCTGATGTGTTAGAGGGTGGGGGAAGCTCCAGAGACTAACGCTCCCCTCGTTAATATTCTACCACCAAATTGAAAGAAAGGTGGGGTGATTTCCCCATCTCTGGTGAGAGCTTAGTTTTCTGAACGCAGCTAAATCAATCCCCACAGGGATATCTTATCTGCAAAACTCATGAAAAATATCTGAAGAGTAAATGGTTAGCATTTGGAATGGACCACACTGCGTGAAGTAACAGTTATTTCATAAGAGATTTCCCATGGTACATATTCCCAAACCCAACTACGAGGTCTTCGCTCCCACACCCACCAGAAAGAATTACTTGAATGCTGTGCTATACTATTAATACATTCAGGGCAATTTTAAGCAACGAAGTACATCTAGCCAAGCACAGTAAAAGGATTCCTTATTTCTAGGTTATTATTAAAAAAAAGAAAGCAGATCCACTTAAATGAGAAACACCTCCCTCTGCTCCCATCTTCCATCTGCCAACAAATAACAGATATTGCACGTGGGGCTTATCACGCACTAGAAAGGAAAAGCGTTATACAAGCCCACTGTTAATTTAGCTATGCAAATGTGAGCAATCTTTTTTAGTTTTTCTACATTCTTACAGTCCTTGTAAGATGTTCAAAAGAATAAGCATTATTTTGAAAACTTCCAGAGTTATTTGTAAATTTTAATTAAATTTTGACCAACTATATAGTGTAGAAACGTGCTATCACTTTGATTTTAAAGTTAGCATGTATGAAAATAGAAGCAATCAATCGCACATACAAATTGTCTGCAAGTCCTTCACACTTATCTACCACAAGTTTTCTGCATACACTAAAACCGGTCAGATTAAACTTAAATACTTTTCCTTCCAATTAAAAAAAAAAAAAAACAGCAAAATTCAATTTAATCTGATTCATGGATCTGACAAAAGAGCTTACAAAAACTGCCAGCTAATTGAGGAATTTCACAAAACATTTCATTATAATATCTAATTTCATTGCTCTCTCCCTTTGCTGTATACTACATGTCAAAGAAAACTCCAGCTTTTACAAAGAGGTTTTACTTTACTACTTTTAATATTAACTTATGTTTGTTCTGCTTGCCAGAACAGCGCATGGGTTATTCGGGTACTCTGATTTAGGGTATCATCTTACCCATCTTTGCCCGTGAAGTTTTTAAGGAACTTTATCCATAATGCACATCTTCATCAAGCCCCAGTTCAACCAATTACTGATGTGTTTACCAATAAGTTAATAAGTTGTTCCCCTCAGAGTTAGTGAAATCGCTTGAGTGTCTAAGTTGTGTTGACTAAAGCCATAATGAGGTCATCTGCCTGGAGAGATGGAAGTTGGAACCCTTCACTGTTCCAGCTCACACGAATTCAGATCTCCTAGTGGTACTGGCAAACCAATACTAGCCAAAGACCGAGACTCCAACAAAGATGAAACTAAGGCCAAAATAAGCAAAGAAAAAAGTGCATACTCTTTTGTAGGATGCTGCATTTTGTTCCTTGTAGAATACTGCATTACCCAGCTGAGGCCCCAGTCCTGTTAGCTGTGCTCATTGGGAAAATTCACACATTATTTGATGCAAGTAAGAGTGGCTGAATCAGGCCACTTCAGATTAAAGAGCCTGTGAACTTTAGCATTTAGACATATGTACACCAGACAATTTGCTTTCCCAAAAGTTAGGGGTTTTTCTGTTATCACAGTAATTGTCATGTAGTTAAGCCATTGTTGATACATAGGAGAGAGATCGGATTTGTACCATAAGGATTATCCACATAGCTACTCTGGGAGGTATCAGAGATCTGGGAGAAGAGGAGGAGGGGAGAGTTGGAGAGATCCTTAGACCAGGAATGTAACTTCCAATAACGACTTACAGATGTCAGAGTAACCTTCTAGGATCTTCCTATTAGTCCAAAGCTCTTACTTGTAACATATGCAGAATAAAAGCGCCTTACATAAGACTGTAAACAAACTTCTCAACTAAACTAGTTGTAGCTCAGCCAACTGCAGCCCCAGGGGGCAGGGAGGGGCAAAGGGGGTAAGAGAGGCCTAATTTTGTAGTATCACACTCAGTTTTTCTTATGATTTTATCATTACATTAGAGATAGGATGTGTCTACCATTTAGGTTCCAAATCACCACCACAAAACTATTGGAAATACCGATGATGAAGCAAGAAAAACCACACCCAGCATTATAAGAGAGATATTTGAATTTAGACATGCAACAGTTATGAGAAAAGATCGGAGTTTTCACTCAGAATATATGGAATCCACTGCCAAAACCAGAATGAAAAAGCATCCAGGTTGGGCAGGTCATATAGATCTAGGACAGTTTAAGTTTAAGTGCATCCAGCTTTCACAGTAAACAGCATAACATGTAATTAACCATACTTCAGCAGTAAGTCCTAAGATGCTGAATGCCTCATTTACTATAAAAAAAACTTTCAAGGCTTTAATTTCTAATAGTCTCATTCACAGAAGATGTTTAATAGAAATTATTTATATAAATCAAAATCAACATTTGATCTTCATGCTGGTTCTTATTATCAAACCCCCAACAGTGTATCTTTGATGCAAAGCAAGGGCACATTGGAGGTTACATATTTCATTTAGACATGAAAATAAATTGTTTACAGTGTGTGTCACCACAGAAGGTATTTGTCACCACATGTACTTCAGGATCAACAGGAGACATTGCATCAATTAGATTTTCATTAGGATGTCAATCAGTATTTTTACCAGCAAAAAGACAGTAGAGTGTGCCTGGAAGCATCAGCTGTGTCTGTCACCAAGATTTGCTAAACCAGGAGCAGATAAGGAAAGAAAAGGCACACCTGGAGTCTCACAGACCCCTGTGGTGTAGGTTAGCAGAAGGTGGCCCAATCCCCCCTTTCCTCAGTCCTAAGCAGACTATGCCAAGACATACGTGGCCCTATCTGACTGGTGCAGAACTTCTGGCAGAAAGAATGGAAGCTCCTGCTCCTCATCAGCTACATGGGAGTCAGCAGAGCCCGTGAACCCGATGTACCTGAGCTGCATTAAAGTGTCCAAAACTGCAGTAGTAGTTTTTAACACTTGGTGTTTCTACAAGCTAGTGCAACATAGGAGGTTGAGCTGGACTTCTCTTACCTGGTACAACCTAGGAAATTGCCCTCTTTGAACATACCTACTAGTTTTAGGAGGAATCTGTGTATCAAGGCACCATGAGGACCTCATTCTGCATCATGGAGGAATTACTGCTATCAGAGTGGAGGAGTAACGACTGTTGTGCTGGATCAGGCCCGTGCTTCGGCTAGTGCAGAGCTTTGTCTGTGGCTGCAGCTGTTTTATAAAACTCCAAGGGGTTTTGCGAAAGGTAGTTAGGTCACATCTGTCTCAGGCAAAGATTCTTCTAGAGCCATTAGTCAGAAGCATTAGAATGTATCTCTTTTCTAAAATGCTTTATTCTTTACTTAACAGTATGACAAATCTGAGTAAGCTTGAGGTTTGGTTTTGTCAGGATTTTTTTAATTATCAACTCCTTTTCTAGATCCCATTAAACTCTAGGTGTCAAACAGTATCCTGAAATAATGATTTCCCCAAGTAAAACAGACACTGAATGAGAAAAGCTTCCTTTCAATTTTGAAGGCAAAACATTTGAGTCTCATGAATATCTTATTTGTCATGTTTTGTAAGATAAAGTAGATAGCCGTTCTGGCTCTAGCTATTACTTTGTAAAAGGCTAGATGCATCATGGCACAGCTTATTCATCTAGGGTATATAATTATCTTAATTGGAGTTTTTCACCTCTCCATTTGAAAGCTTTTCTGTGTTTTTATCACTTTTTTCGACCAAACTAATCTTGCTGTAGCCTGCTGTAATTTTGGGCAAGAAAGATTTTGTGGCAGCAGAAGTCTTATCAACATACATGACATACTCTGTCTTCTCCACTCCTGTTACATTCACAGAACACAATGATATGATGCAGGGAAAGCCGCTTGCACGAGTGGACACACAGGGAATTGAGGATGCCTTGTAAGCAGCAGCTCTGGGCTTTCTATGTTTGTAGATGTCAAATAGACAAGTAACAATATCTCTATAATTTTACTTAGGGGCAAAACATTTTGCCCAACAGTTACAGAGGACTGTTCCCTTCTGTAATAAAAAGAAGCAGCAATGCAGAAAAGTGAAATGTTTCCAGCACTGAGGTTAATCATTTCAGGACAAGTCCAATAGCCCTTGTTGGAAACTTTGCACAGCTGAGGATTGGCATTTGACAAGATTTTTAATCATAAGGGAACACTGAGAGAATTGAAAACTATTTCAAATTAATGGAAAGGTACATGGCATGTTAAAAAATTTAAAGAATATCTCTTCAAAAGAGCTTCAGCAACACCATTCAATTTAGGTTTCCCATGAGCCTCCAAAAAAGAAAGTGTCAAATAGACCTTTATTCATATTTAATGGAATATTAGAATTATTTATGTTCCTACATAATTTTGCTGAAATCTACAGCTAACTGAGCACCACCTGTGAAATTTACATATTCTGTGTAAAATCATACAGGCAAGACAAGATTTCCTCACGTTGTAAAATCTGCTTAAGTCCTCAGATCCTCACTACAGGACAATAATACCTGAACATAAGCAGATTTTGCGCAGAAAAAACAGTCTAAGATTTCTTCCAGTGCTTTCTTTTTCTTGGTAGCATAGCTGATAAGCAGGTGCTTACTCTGCAAGAATTCCTAGGTTTTGGCTTCTCTAAGCTGTCATAACCTCATATTTACAAACTGCTGCAGCTGTAATGCAACTCATTCCCAGCTCTGTTCATCGCATCCATCAACGCTTAACACTTCTCAAAATTTACCATTAATGCACGTAGCACAAAGTGTTCACAGAATATCTTGAGTATCCTGTAAGACTCCACTTCAGCTCCTCAATCAATCAATTCAACTGCCTATAAATAAATTTCTTCGGAATTATTACTGTAGAATTTACAATTATGCAGCTTTAAAGTTAATGAGATGCAATATGAAACACAATCAGATTTTCACTTGTTCATATTTTCCTACATCATAACTGCTAATAGAAATAGAGGGGATAAGATAGAAATCTCAATTATAGTTAACAACACAAATATGTCTATTAAAAAATCAGAAATTGCATAAACATTATACATACCATCTATACATGTATAATATATTTTCTTCATTCTAAGTAGTACGTCTCAGTTATGTTCAGATTATGCAAACGGAAAGGAAGAATATTTGCAATATGACAGAAATAACTGCTGTCTCTGTTCTGTGGCAGCAGCAAAGAAAGAAAAATCTCTGTGAAAATGCAGAAAAAAACCCACAACCTATCTCCTTTCCAGCAATTAGTAAATTAAGTTGCAACTACAACTCAACAAAATATGATTTTAAAAGGGCAGTAAATTATTTAGTATTCTACTATAAATCTATTTGCACTGTCAGCCTGAGATTTTAGCTTGATAAAGATTGATACCTTTATCTCTGATTAACTTCTTTTCATTTTAGATACAATTCTAAAATAAATAATTTTATATTCCTAAACTGACCTTTGTCTCCATTTCAGTAGTTCTCCTATAAGAAGAAACAGTATAGCAGAACCTAAAATAATATAAGGTATTTGGTTAATTAAAAAAGATTTAATAAAGCAAGTTTTACCATGTTAAATATACCCAGGAGTTATTTCTTCTTTAGTGAATAGAAAGATATAATTCATAATTATTGAGGTTTAATTCTTGATTAGTGAAGTCAAGAGCTGTGGTGCCTCATGAGAGCTGTAAGAAATCCTAGGTTTGATCCACCTCTTATTAACTTTAAGAGCAGCTGAAGTGGGCTCCATTTTTCCCTTGTTATCTCCACTGTACTACAAACAATCCTTTTTCATTTCTGTTCTTTTATCTTTCACAGATAATATGTTTGTTTATAATAAAGTAAAAAAAAAAAACGCTTAATATAGGGATATATTCTCAGTCACTTATTGAGATTATTCTTTTTAATAATTTTTAATAATTTTTAATAATTTTTAAGTTGATTAATTGGATTAATCAAGTACTTGAAGAAATACAGAGCACTTACACCTTCCACTGAATTAGAGGGGTTTAGGTCTATCTTAGGGCTAAACCCTCAACACTTAACATTCTTTTACAATATGGCTATAATTTTATCTGGCACTCACATAGCACAAGAACCTATACAAATAACTGAAAATATACAAAGTACCTGGACATATTTTTTCCTCCAGTATGGACACTGTACACATCGTATTCACAATGATAAGTACACAAATTACAGTGGGATTTGTCCCCTGCATGCAGCAATTCTTGCAAATAGAGAATGCTGAAAGGTCACACTGTTAATGAGTCGCATCATTTCTCCGCATTTAGAATATTCCAGTGCTAGATGGATACTACAGTGGTTTTATGTTTGCAGGAATCACCTGGAAAAGGTGTAGGAAGAAATGAAAATAAGCTGCACAGTTTTTGTTACTCGGAGGCAGAAAAGCTGTCCAGAACAATTTGCTCTTAATGGCTGTTTTAGCTCAAAAGAGGCCCTGAAGTGAAGAATAAACAAACTGTCACAGGAACAGAGAGTAAGTCACTTAAGATCAGGGTTAAGGTTCATTGGTACAATTGCTCCAAGGCAAAACATTACTGCATCTTGGATTAATCTTGGCATGTAGATAAATATAAAAGTACAGCAGTAATGCACATATAGTGCCTTTTTTGTAACCCTTCCACATGCAATACAGCCAAATGCATAACACAAAATGTAGTGTCTTGTGAAAATGAAATAGGAATTTTAAATATGTTGAAACAGTGGTTTAGAAATTCAGAAAACTAGATAATAATAAACAAAAGTTAGATAAATATCCTCTGCTGTCGCAGTCTTGCACAAATGGTATTACCCTTGTTTAAGCTAAAACACAGACTCCAGCCAGCCATCTATCTCAAAAAAAAGACAGTTTTCCCATCTACAACTTGCCTTCAGCTTTTTTCTCCCCTAAAAAGCCTCAACATTTTATATTTTGTTTTAAAAGATTATTTTAACATATTTTGACCCTCCCATGAAGAAACCCAAGTACACACAGTGCAATTCCATGCTGGAGGACCAAGTACAGGATTCGGGGAATCAGATACGGAAGCTTCTGCACACACCCTGTGGAGGGGTTAGTCCTCCACATTTATTTAAATATTATATCATGTTACTGAACATTCAATTTAGCATCAGTTAAAAGAAAGGTTGTACCAAACCCCTCTTCCCTTCTGTCTGCTCATTCTTCTTTGCCCACAAGTACCAGAGTCCAGAATTTAGCCACATCTCTCTCACCCCCAGAAACATGCCTCTCCACATACTCCTCTGCCCATCCCAGCTAAAGGCATTTCAGTTCTTGGAACTGGGTCAGAAGTATCAGCACACAGGCTGCAGTTTCAACCCGAGCAGTCTGTTCTCCTTTGCCACCTTCACAGCAGCCCCTGTATCAATGGCTCAGCTTCAGGCAGCGGCCAAGGACATGCAGAAGCTGGGACAGTCCTAGCTGTGAGAGCGGGACTCAGCATAGACCTCTCCTCTCCTCCCGTGTGAGGTTCCTCATTCCCTCGCTCAGGGCTGTAGTTTTAGTTAACACCTCACCCCATGCAAAAGTCGCATATTGCCATACTGATACAGTAGTAAACATTTCCGACTAGCAAAGGACTGTTACTATTGCAAGAACAGAGCTGTATAACACTGCACATCCATACCGGTTATCCTTCCTTGTTTATTTGCTGAACATAGCTGAGCTAAGAAGGCAAGGGGAAGAAGCCATTCTTCTGATAGCAAGCGTTTGCATCCCAGTGCAGCATCGTGTTATCATTTCTCCTCACTAATAAATAATTCTGGACAGCATTATTTAGTAGACCACAAGCAGTAACAGTCTATCAGATTTCTGGACAGGGCAAACTCCTGAGACGTGAGCTGGTCACTTACTAAGCCTCTCCGTTTGCTGATACAGTGCTCCCTTCACAGGCTCCTTGGCACAGAGAGGTGGAATATTCCCACTGGCCTCAAGTATTAGTTCTTTTTTCCATTATGGTATTTTAGAAACTGTTATACTCTCCAGGACTTCTCTGGCCTGAAACAAAGTTAGAACCAGCACTTGTAACAGAGGCTCTCCCAAGCCAAATTCTAACATTATTAAACTGTTCTTAACATAATGTGCCTGTGGACACTCATAGCAAGAGCTGCTGCTGACATGCACGGAGGGAGGAGTGTTTAATGATGGAGGAAAAGCAAGCAGGCCTTGGATGAGTTTTCCACAGAATTGGATGCAGAATGCAGCGCTGTGCAGGCAGAAATGACAGGGCAGGTTCCTTGCAGAAGGACGGAGGCTTAGGAGCAGGGCCTTGTGCTCACAAAATCACACACCAGTCTGGGGCCAAGAGCTCGCATAGGCAGTTTGATAGCAGCTTCTCTCCCGGGTTCAATATCAGTGCCACTGCTCTGAAGCACCAGCATCCGTATGCTCAGCTTCAAGCCACTTCATACAAGCAGTTATAGGAGCTGCTAAAGTCTGGAGATGGCCAAGAAGTGGAAGAGCTCTTCTGACAGCCATTACCAATGAGACTGACCTTCAGTAATTTCATTTGTGACTCACATAATTTCGCTATTTTAGAAGTTTTGAGCACAGAAACATGCAGATCATGTAAATTCACACTGCACATGAGTTATTTTCTCTGTGTATGAACAAGCAGCTGGTAGTCTTAAGATGGTTTGTCTTTAACTGAATAGTTAATAATTTGGTTTGTTTTTAAAATATGTTGCTACATGGGTCCTACACACACAGAAGAGCCAAGGAACAGATTACTAAGCTTTAAAAAAGTTGCAAAATGTCACAATCACCTAAAAGCTAAAAAATGTTAAGCCTTTAAAACATATGGTCACTTAACACTTAAAAATCTCACTAAACCTATAATCCCATAAAGCCCGTGACAAATTAACTGATGGTTGTATAGTAAAATCTAATTACAAATTAATTGAAATTGTTCAAACCATTATAGCCCACCTCAGAAACTCACATCCTGTGTGACCTGGATGTGGGTGTGCTGGGTGTCTCTTAATTCCCCAGTGCCTTGATCCAGCCCCAGGAACAAAGGGAGTCTCGCTGGTTGCCTGTATCAGCTCAGTAAAGAAGTAGGCTCCTGGAAATATCCCATATGAAAATACCTTTGTGTCTGGCGGTGCAAGGTTTGTTAGCTCAATCTAATTGATGGCCCTGACCACACTGTTATCCAAATGGATTTTTGGCACCAGCATCAACCCTCACTCAGCTCAACAAAATCACCCTCTTGCCATTGTCGAACACTTACAGCCAGTTCTACTGTGCCTGGCCCTCTGATGTTAAAGTACCACCATTTGTTGAGCAATGGCAATGGTGAGGAAGCCCCCACTCCCAAAAGTAATGTCACATGGTAAGCAACAATGTCACTAGACTCAATTTTTTAAGTAAACAGGCAGTTAATCTCCTAAAAACATCAGAGCTGTGCAACTAGACTTTCCTGAATTTAATATATTGGCATTCATAACTGTCCATTGAGCTAGGCCACAGTCTTGAAAAATAAGGAATAATGTTTCCTTGGACTGGTGTATCTGTTTTCTCTTTTTAGAGGACCAAGTGGGAGCAGGTATGCCATCTATAGGACACTTACTAGTTCAGAAGGCCTAATTTCTGAAAATCATCTATTATTTCTTACCTTCATGAATTTTGAGGAGACACATCATTAATCACTTTACAGACTCCACGGTACTAGTACAGAGAACTGAACTGCCAACACAAGTTTAATTTTAACTTGTACATTTATTTATAATATACATCACATAAACCAGCCTGTGATAGCCACCCATCGGTAGCAGCAGGTTAGCATCAGGAGCAGCAGGAGCTGGCTCCTCCACCAAGGAAGGTGAGCGTGAACCCAACAGTTGACAGTGGCCTCACCAGCAAGGTCCCCATCCCAAAGCCCCCACGCAAGGCGAGCAGAGCAGGTCTGACAAGAGTAACCAGGGATAGCCGGCAGCTCAGCGATCATCAGACAAATTCATGGTGATGAGGCAAGTCTGTAGGCCAAGCCAGGAAGCCATCTGGGGGTCAGGACCAGCAGAGGTATGGCCAGGCACAAGTACCACATAGCTCAGGCAAGGGCAAGGGCCTGAGCCAGAAGGGGGAGATCCCTCACAGCGCCTTCTCACACCATAGAGGTCCCATCCAAGACTGCACCATCTCAGGGCTGGCCTCGAGCGCAGGCAGCCAAACCCGCTCCTAGGAGAGGGGAAGGGGCTGCCCAGCCTGTGGGTGCTCTCAGGGTCCTGGCAGCCAGGAGGAAGCCCCTTATTCAGCCCCATGGTCTTGTTCCTGATGCCCCACCATTGGTTCTCCCAGATGTGTACAATGTGGCTCCAGCCCATCCTGAGGCCCCAGCCCCTCCACAGAAATGCAGCATTCACACACCTGCTGAAACTGTGTCCCCATCCCCCCGTGCCTTGTGCCTTCTGCACTTCAAGGGGAAAAACCATTTCTGAAGGCCAGAGATTTCACCAAACATCTATCCACAGCATAAACAACTCGCCTGCAAGCAGGAGCAACCAATCCACTTCTAAAATGGGGATTTGAGCAGGAGGAACAGGCAGGACAGGACGCGCCAGGGTTAGATGTGACGGTGGGCTAAAGTGACTGCCTCACGCAGCACAGCAAACTCTCCATGGCTGAGGCACCAAAATCTCTAGGGCAGGCCTCCAGGAGTCCTCAGGAGAAATAGCTACAGCAGTACGGAAAGTGTGGGAATGTACTAACAGCATGCTTCTGTCATCAAAGCAGGAATTTCTGAACATAAGACTGTCCCATGCATGCTTAATCACAAAACACAGGAACACACTGAAGCAAGAACATGTCCCAGTAGTAAGTCTTTCTGTCTGTCTGGAGAGCAGATACCATAAAGCAAGCAGAGACAGTGCTATGGCACCTGTCTCCACAATATATAGAGAAATATACCTCTTCCTATTCCAGCTTGTAGTTGTATGTACAGTGCCACACTACTCTAAAGACCCATGGTCAAATTTTGCCTCTCGGGTTACGTTCGAGCAACATATACAAGCTGCAAATAGCGCTATAATTTTAAGAAAAGGAAAAAGAAAAGAAAAAAACCAACAGAGCAGTACAGGCCAAGCATATCCCCGGCTCACATTGTCTCACGGGAGTCACCAGTTCACTTGGACAGAGACTCCTCCCAGTGCTCCAGTAATTCTGTTTCTGGCAGCGTAGTCTGCCACAAATTACTACCACCCCCTGCTCCACAGTGGTTCCTTTGCCCTGGCTAATTAGCTTAATCTAGAACTATGTCTACTTGGAACTTGGGTCTGATCTTGGAAAAAATCTTTCCTTAAATTTTAATAATGGACAGAATAACTGGCTTTCTTTTTTCAGTCCTCCATTTATTCAGCCTGAATTCTCTCTGTCTTTACAAATGTCACAGAGCGTGCAGATCTCACACTGGTCATACGCTGAATGTCTGAATAGTGACATCATGCCTTCTGAGGTTCTGAACAAGCAATCTTGTATCAGAAGTCAAGGCCAAAGCCACAGAACCACTCATTTTAATTACCTTGAAACAAGCAGAATAAACTTTCACCAGTTCTGAGCTGACATCTACTGGTAGAAGACTGCAACAGTGTAAGACACCGTTCACAATCCGGAAACACACAGCAAGTTACCTTGTTAAGGATCCCCAGGTGGTACCTGGTGAATGACCTGGGATTGGAAAGGATGAGAGCTCATGAAAGTATAAATTTCATGTAATTCTGCTGTGAGGGTAGTAGTCTCTCACAGAGGGATCAGGCACATAGCTGGGGGATATAACTCCTCAATCATCACCTCCAGTGTTGCATTTCAAGCATAACTTTGAGACAATTTTATTAATGTAAACGATTGTGCTGAAATTCATTTTCATCAGATCTGCTTTGGGTTAGCTTAGATCATGAAGGGTATGAACACATAATAGCTTGCAACTGTTTTAGAGGAGTTCAAAAAGTTCTTAGGTCTCAGCTGAGGCACAGTAATTAATAACATGCACATCCTCCTAGCCAGCTGCAATGTAGTCAACCCAGCTTGCATAAAGCCACCATTGAAGAGGGTTTAATAATTCAAATTATGCTGGAATAAACCATTACTAAATCAGATAAAGATTGTTTTCTAATGAACTTGAACTAGTGTAAGAACACTACTTCAACAAAATCAATTCAGTATGCAGGTAAGACTGCAGATGCATCTTTTCCACCTTCAGTTTCTCACACAGCAAAACAAAGAGATTGGCAGTGCTGGGAGCATCCAAAACATTCAATACACATGAAAGTGGCACTCAGATTCTCTGGAGTCAATCATATGATGGCAGCACTGCCACACCATAGCTGCACATGAAAAATACTGCCACGGATTCTGTCCAAACTACTGTAAACTAAATGATTTAACATGTTTTACATAACAGAAATTAAATCCCCGATTTACGACCAAACACATAGGACATTAGAGGACCTCCTAGAAAAGAACAGGTCCTTTTCTGACATATTCGAAGAGGGCATCCCACAATGAAAAGGTGAAATTCAGATTCAATATGCTGGTTTGTTTCTCCTGCTCTTTGCACCCTAATTGGTTCTAATAACCACAAACTTTGCACAAATTTCATGCTGATAGGGAGTATCAACATCCTGGGGAGTACAAAAATATACTGAACAACCCATTCATTTTCCCTTGGCAACCTATTTAAATCTTTGGTTCTGAGAAGCATGCTTAGAATTTAGTCCTTCCAGTTTTACACGCCATGAAAAGAGCACCCTTTTCTTTGTCAGGGGAGTTTTAATTTTTTTTTCCTGTTCTCTCTCTATGCCTAATGGTCATGGGATGGGACAAAGAACTGATGTGTACTTGAACTCTTCAGAATAATGCACTTAAGTCCTATATAGGGAAGACTTCATACCAGTCTTAGTAACTGAGGGCTTCTTTTCATGCTCAGTGTACAGAGGAATGGACACTTCCACAGGATATCTTCGCTTTCAAAGCAGAGCAGCCCCTACACATGCACTCAAGGTGCAGCCTCTGGAAGCACAGCAGCAAGCTGGCCATCACAAGTGAAGGCCTAACCAGACAGAAATTATTTGAGGAGGTAATTAGTGAAGGGAATATGGGTAAAGAAAGAACTTAGAAGATTCAAGGAGCAAGCAGACATCCTTTACCGACCCAATGAACAGTAAGGCCAGGCAGGAGCAAAGCAGCTGGAGGCACACATTTGTTGCCAGTGAGAAGATGAAGTGCCAGAAGGGAGAGCATGGCAGAGGAGACTGCTCATCCACAGGCTGGCAGAGACCAGGAGAACAGCAGCAGGGGTACAGAGAGCACCTCACTGGCTGAATGTCAGAAATAATTGACTCAATTGTAATGAAAGAGTTTAGAAATTAATTTTCAGGGAGAGAAATAGGTAGTTACCAGCTCCATCAGCTGATGATGTAATATGGCCCCAGTCAGGGATCATTCTGCCATAGTCCCTTGGTTGGACACTAGCTGAAGGCTGAGTTAATGAAGTGTGAGATTCCTCTAGCAAGTGAGACTACTCTAATGGGCGAGAAAGGCAGCAGTAAGCGGGAACAGGGCTGCTTTCTGGGATGGATGAATTTTTTCACTGCAGTTTCCTGTACATGCCAAAGACCTGCCTGTACAACTTTCACAGGTACCCTGCCATAGAGTCTCAGATGAATGTACCTTTATAAATAACTGGGAAAATGATATAGGAAGTTAAATTAATAACACAGGGCAATTACACTTTGCTATCGTTTAGCCTGACAGAAACCTAAGGCAGCTCTCTTGAAGTTAGTAGAGTTATTCTAAATTTACAGTAGTATCTGAGAGCCAAATTTGGCCTATAAATTAAAGCAGTAGTGATCAACTTCAATTTCCATGTCTTGTTGTGATGCAGAGCTGACTTCTGTAATCACATTTTGTTTGTGGGGAGCTTCAGTCCCCATTACTCTGTTTCCCATGGTTTTTGAAGTATTTGTTTCTTGCATAGTTATGTATGCTGTCACATAGCACTCACAGAGTGAAGCAGTGCTTTAAATGCTCACTGGGAGAACAAAATTAACATGCTCTAAGTGAATACTTTTGGGAAATACCATTCAACTATAATAAATTAAAGTCTTCATTAACAAGGTTTCAATTTTGTTTGCATTTCACATGTTATGAGGCTGACACAGCAGTCTCAGAGCAACAGCCAAAAACACAAAGTAAGCATATATTAACTTGAATTATTAACAAATGGATCAAACTAATGCTACTATCTAGGATAGTGTTCTCCATACATGATTAAACCTAGAAAGAGCTGAAAGGTAGGTGTGGGAAGTCAGGAGATAAAAGTTTCAGGAATCTGATTTGTAAAGGATCTTGCCTCACTTATCCAGACTTCTCCCTAAGATCTTATTTGCAGAACACAGCCCGTACAATCATAGAATAGTTTGGGTTGGACGGAACCTTTAACAGTTACCTAGTCCAACCCCCCCTGCAATGAGCAGGGACATCTTCAACCAGATCAGGTTGCTCAGAGCCCCATCCAACCTGACCTTGAATGTTTCCAGGGATGGGGCATCTACCACCTCTCTGAGCAACCGGTGCCAGTATTTTACCACCTTCATTGTAAAAAATTTCTTCCTTACATCCAGTGTAAATCTTCCCTCTTTTAGTTTAAAACCGTTACCCCTTGTCCCATCACAACAGGCCCTGCTAAATTCTGCAACTCATTTGCCTTTTTTCAATGTTCTGTTCCAAAAACAATGTTGCTGAAATGCAGTAATAAGTGCAGCAGCACCTCTAGGCTTGTTTATAAACTAATAATAGGAAGTAAACTACTGTATCTCAGACACCAAGTCATGAAATCCTATTTGGAACAGATCTAGGTGGCCACAGTTCAGAGAACTGCCTTGGGAAGGACTCTTGCCAGTGCTCTGCCTCCAGGGAAGTACCCGAGCATTTTAGAAAAAGCACAATAGATAGGAAGACTATAGACAGCTGCTGGTATCTTAACTACTATATGACCTTACATTATAAGCAAGGGAGAGCAAAGGGTTCTTTTAGTATAGACATCTATGAAAATGCAGCTTCCTTTTTCTCTTTTCATTTAGTATTTCAATGTTACTAGGAAGAATAGGATTAACTTTTAAGAACTTAATTCTGACCCAAACACATTACCTTCCTTATCACAAAGACTCCTGTGTTATAACTTGTTGTTTCACACTGCCAAAGCATGATAACCTCCATGCTTCTAAATCAAACTAACTCTTTATATGAAAATTTTACCCAGATACTACTAAAACCACTATTCTTTGTCCACAAGGACTGATTTCTTGACACCTTCTTCCTGTTACTTTCTCCTGCAGCCAGGGCCTTTCCTTCCCAGTTTCAGGGTGGCTGCACATTCAGTATTTATAGTTGCTTAGCCTCTTGCTGCTGTTCTAGGAATAATAATAGGGAAACGTTGCCATTTCCAAAGACAAGTTGGCATTTATCACGTCAAAGTGGTATATTATAAAGGTGTATCAGTGGCGGGCAAAGGTTTTCATAAAGGAGAATTTCTACTGGATGGCAACCCTCAAAACTATACCTGGAATATGATCTCATATGAAAGATATAAGGGTTGGTCAATGAAACAATTATAGGGTTCCAAATGCTAAGGAAGAGGGGCTGAAAATCCAGCTATCCTTAAGACATAGCTTAAACATTTTATGAGGGATATTAAGACATGATTGCTAGTGACAAGAGGAGATTAAACTCAGTGAGCTAAGAGGTCCTTCCAGTCACAGTTTAAAAAAAAACCCAAAACCCTCCTTGTTAGCTTAAACTGGGTGCCTGAATTTCTTTTTGATAATATTGTTTTTTAAGCTCTGAATGTCAGTTGTCAATACATAATGATCCAGTGTGCAACTGGCATTGTTTATCACCACTAGACAATTTTTATATGGATGTTTATAATCAGAAAGAGTTCATCATGATTCAGAGATAAATGGCTATCTGTAATAGAAATTTTCACCAGAACATGTAAAACTTGCAAGTCTCGGCTAACATGATCTCTAGCAACTGAAAAACACACCCTGTAGCAAGATAACATTTCTTATTTAAAGACGACAAGAAATAGATAATTCACTATTTCACAACTCCTTAGCAAGCATTTAAAAATTCACCTTCTACCCACAGGACCTTCAAATGTCTTTGTTCAGTAGGTCAGATCCCACTCATAACATATTTTCTACCTTTGCAGACATTTAAGAATGATCAGTGATACTTGCTTTAACATTCTAAATAGATGAATCATTTCAAATATAATATTCAACCCAGAGTAATCAATCTATTTCCATGATACTCACCATGTTTATGGAGTCTCTGGCCAGTACCTCATACATTGTCTTACAGTCTCCCAGACAGAAGTGATTAAAAGTCTTTGCTGAATATGATATATTCAGAAAGATGCAGTCTAACCCTCTGCAGGAAGAGAAAACTGTCGTGAAGTCCGCCACTGAAATACCACTCCATTTCAGCCATCCTATCAGACTTGTAAAAATTCATTTTCTGGAACGTGTGAGGAATGTTATTCTAATCTCTCACATAAGTGGATGGCATTAGGACTGGTTTGGAGATAGCAGATACTGGGTGAGGACAAAAGCATAGAGGTGACCTCCTCTTTCCACTCTTCTGTTGTCCTCTTCTCCTCTTTACCCAGTTAGCACCTTTGGGAGAACTGCCAGATGTATTGTTAGCAGCTACCTGCCCATAGGTCACAGATGGCCAGAATCAGAACTGGTAGCAAGTGCTGAGGCTGCGCAGCCAACAAGGAACACTACAATATTTTTCAAGTCTTTTTTTCAACACCATATATAAATTAAACAAAAATTATTGTAATACACTCCTTTTCAGCTTATTTTAACACCAGATACATGAAGGCAGTGATTTCTTTAAAACTCAGTTTTCTAAGTGATTACAAACCAAACTAGTGTAATTTTCAAATGTAGTGTTTCCCCATTCACATCATAGCCTAACAAATCCAGCTGACTTCAATTTTTACAAGACAAAAATAGATTCAAAGGAAAACTAAGCAGTCCCAAGCCAGAAGTTAAAGGCAGAAAGCAAAGTAGGACAGCAAACAAGTACACTTAATGGGCAACGCCTTCTTTTCTTTTGCCAGCACCCTACCCATCTCACTGTCCAACCCTATCAGTCATAACAAAACCTCACACTCCCCAATGACAGTCTTATAGCAAGAAGATCACTCAGTTCAACAAACATTGAGACCTACCTGTAGAGGATTCCACTCATTTTCCTTGCTTTACTTCACTGAGCAAGGTTTCTATTACTTGCTCTTCTTCAAATACAGGAATCCTCTCCATCACAGTAAAAATATCCCCTTCCTATCCCCTGTAAAGAATAAACTTTGCGTTACCCACTCCCAGCTCAGTAAGACGTGCTGGTGGAAACAGCAAACAGCTGCCCAACAACTTCATCAGTATGCTCTTAGCAGCTTGGGCTGCTAAAGTCAGAATACATGCTGGATCTACCTAGATATTTTAGATCCTATACCAGTACTCTATGCTTTTACCAGGAAAACAAAGAAGTCCGAGTAAAGTTGGCTTAGTAACCAGGATACCTTGCTGGGGGAAAAAAAGGAGGGGAAGCATGCAGATTAATCACTTGTATGATAAGTATCCAAATAGGGTTTGGTCCCAAATTGACACACGTACCTGAATGAAACAACAGATCAAATGCAAATCTGATTTTTGTACTACAGCATGCCAGGGCTGAAATTTTTAAGTGTACTGAAAGAAACAAAAGCTTAGTCAAAAGCCAAAATTCTTAACAAGCTGGCTAAATTCCAAGTCTTTGTAGTTTTAATGACAACAAATCAAATTATTAGGAAACAACCTGGTCCTCACTTTTATGCTACAGCAGCATTTACTAAATATATTTGTTTTTTAATTTAAGTAATGGAACTGGAGAGCAAATGAAGGTGTGAATACTGTAAAGCCATTAATCAGATATGCTACTTATGCATCCCTCTTATACCATAACATAGTACAACTCAGGACAATTGATAAGCATTTCCATTATCTTTAAGCTTAAGACTTCAAAGCTAAGATAAGAAAATCAAACCAAAAATTGATCTAAGTAGAATCACTCATCTTTTTGCAACCCTTCACCCTGTTTTATTGACTAACCAGTGAGTAGATCTGGCATAAATAACCATCTGGTGTGTCTTAGCCCTTAGCAGCTGTTTCTATTTTATACTGATAACTTTCCAATGAGAACTGCTGATAGAGCAGGTTTTAGTTAGGGTTGCAGGTGTGGGCTAGAGAGTAAACGAGGGAGCAAGTAGATTATAAAGACTTCTCTGTCTTTCTTCTAAAACTCTGTCCTCCCTTCACTCCTCAGGTGGGGAGGAAAGGAGTTGTGGCTTTTCCTAAAACTAAGGTAAAAAGACGTCTCCTTTGCTCTGCGGGTAGTAGTTGAGTTTTGAATTACCGAAGGCTAGTAAAGCTGGCTGGTTATGGTAGTAGCTGTAAGTCAGCAGTTTTTCAGGATATAATGTTTAGACAACTTGTCTCTACAACTAATGTTTGTTTCATGTATCCCAGGAGAGGTCCTAAAAATAATGAAATGTTGCTTTATGGGTGTCTGTAAGGGAATATCTGTCCTTCTGAAAGAAGAAATTGTGCTGCTTGGACTATGAAGGCTCTGCTCTGTTCTGGGTGGTCTTAATATATCAACCTTGGGGGGTTCAATATTGTTTATAAAACTTCTATGTGATAATTGACTATCAGCTAAGCAAAACATGTTAAAAAGGCCTTGAAGGATGTAATGTTCTTAGCATGTAGGGTCTGGTAGAGGGTATGCTCTGTTCTGTATGTGGTATGCTAATATTTTTCTGAGCTTCTGTTCCTGACTTGTAGGATGATATATACAGGTTCTATGTTGGTAGCTATAATGCTGAGCTAAAACAAGGGGAAAGAGCCACCTTTTCACTAGGCTAGCTAATGTCTGCTTTGAGAGAGCTATTAGTGATAACAAATAATCCTTTCTTAAAAAAACTAAATTATCATAAGATGTGATACTTTGCCAAAAGCTTCTCTCTAGTCATGTAATTCATGTGAGCTCTTTGCTTTTTACTCTAAAACTAAAAAACGTACCTCTCTCAGGTTAGCTAAAAACTTCCAATAGGGCCTTAAGGAAACACCCAAGGCTTCTCTTTTGAGACTGCCTGACCTTTGCAACCCACCTCAGTAGCTCAAGGGCATGTGGGGCTGGGAAGGGGTGGTTTGAAGAATATCAAACAATCTAGCTGACTGGAATCTGATCACACTTTTGCTTCAGTATACAAACTTGGGCATTATTTTAAGCTAGAGAAGAGTGCTATGTGACTAGGGAGAAGCAGGGGAGGTAACAAGGGAGGGAGTGACCAAAACATAAACCCTTGTCTATCCTTTAGAAGATGCAGTCTTAGCTCTTTTGTTGGCATGGAAGTTAGTTTCCACAGCATAAATTAAGGTTTTAAAAGCCAGGCATCTAGGCCCAAGACACTGTGTTATGTACATAAAATTTCAGTCTCCTGGTTTCCTTGGGCACTCTTGATGCCAAATTTGAGCTGCCTTCAAGAGTGTACTGTGCTAATTCATAAAATGTTCAAGAAATTAGATGTTATTTTACATTCTTATTTCTGTACTAAAGGTTATTTATCTGCTTTTTATGATGGGAATTTTTTAAGTTCAAACTGTTTCCTTCCTTTCTTTAATTTCTAGCTTCTGTGCTTTGGATGGGGAAGGTGAACAACTTGCACTTTGTATCACAGAATGTTGGCAGAAAGAATCACGGAAAAATGATAGTGTGGCGTAATAGATGAAAACTTGGCTGGGTTGTGGGGCTCCTAAAACTGCCTCAGAACTTTTCTGAGTTTTAATACTGACTAGTTGCAGGAGAGGCAGATCATGTGTGAGTGTGTCTGGATTTTTCCATTCTGAGATATATACATTGGTGAAAAAGCTTAGCACTTAGCAAGATGTGTGGCGGTGCAACCTAGGTGAACTTTTCTTATCTAAGGTGTAATACATATGGAGTTCAACTTAAGTTTTTCAGCTTTTATGGATTGTTTTAACTTCTATTGTAACCTCTTGCTGGTGCAAGAAATGCCACATAGCAATAGAAATGGTTTATATTCAAAGCAGCTGCTCTCAGGACTGGATGCAGCTGTGTTTGGGGGTGAGAGTTTATGTTCCTTTAAGTATGAATCATATATTGGAGGGGAAAGAATGGAGGATACCACTTAGTTGTTTGTGCGTGTCGTTATAAAATCTCTGTATGTCTGTAGTGCTGGAAAGGATGAGGAAATTGCAACTTCTGTACCTGTTACTCCCTTCATCTTTGTGTTCTCCTCCTTCCTTTCCTCCCCTCTTGCTAGAATACACAAAACAACTCAGTATTTGGAATTTACTTGGCTTTCCAGACTCTAAGTTCAGCATAAAACTTTCTATTAAGTTCTGGTCCTTTCTTGTTTTGGATATTGCTACTGGCTTGCGTGTCTCCATCTGAATAAAAGACATGCAAAGCCTGAGATTGTGTACTTGGCAATAGAAATTACATTTGCACTCACTTCTCATATTAGGTAGGTGTTGCTGCTTTCCAAGGCATGCAAATGTGTGCAGTAAAGTCTAGAAAACAAATGGATGTTGCTTGCACAGAGGGAGGGCAATAAGGATGCCTTAACTGTGGCACTGCATCAACAGAAGGTGTCTGGTGAGCTCGCCAGGAGGCAGGCAGGGCTCTGCGCTTACTGGAAGGACAATGCCAGTAACGTTATTCCCAATACTCCAGCTGGCTGTCTTCCCTCTGTGTAGCTATGGGCATCTCCAACTGAAAGTACAGAATTGAGTGGTCAAAAAGAGCAAGTTTGTCTGATACTACCAGCCTCTCCCGAAGAGAAAGTATGTTGCTGCAAGACTGACAAGCACAAAAATGTGACACATTTTGTGCTCTATTATTAGTGCCTCAGCACCTGAGACCAAAGTGATATATAGCTAACAGTTTAAAACAGCAAACTTTTTTGTAAGGAGGTAGCTGAGACTTCAGTATTTTAAGAGGAGCTATTGTGAGTTATAGTGTTTCTAAGTCCCTCTGGAAGGAAAGAGTGGGAACAGGAGGGAACAAAATTAGATTGTGAAGTCACATCTGAATTAAAAAAGAAAGCAAGTTCCCTACTGCAGCACACTCCAGTACCTACCACTGGACCAACTAGATTTGCAAAAGCAGGCAGCAGAGAAATGCTTAACTTCAATTAGCACACTGCTAAGCACAAGGCAGACTCTGTCTTCTCTGTCTGTAGAGCGCAAGCTGTTAAGCACGTGCTGTACCCTGGCAGTTGAATATGTTATTCCAGGAAAACTAGGTTGCCTTTGGGTTTTTTAAAATTTGCTTTACAGTAAGTGCTAGATCTGGTCTTATCAGAAGACACGGGTTACAGAGGATGATTACTCTCCAATTTAAAATTAGCACTGCTTGTTATTTATGTGACTTGCAACTAAAACTTCATGCCCAAACTATTAAAATTAGCCTCTCGAGTGAAATCAGTATTATGAAAAAATAACAGTAGCTTTGATACCTGCTTTACTGTGGACCTCAAAAGAATCTGATTCTGTACTAAATTTATTACTAATGTAATGCCTAAGTAGGTATGCTGGCTCATAGCCCAGAACTGTTCCTGGTATTAACAACTCAGGTTTGATACATTTCCCTTATTTAAGAAAAAAGAAAACTTTTACCTTGATAGCAGTACTGGTCAAAGACAGACATCTGCATTCTGTAAATGACTAGCCTGAACACATGGGGGAGAAATCAGAACAGCTCTTTAGCTTCAAGAGCTGTTTGAGAAAAGGCGTGCTTTTGAAAGCTAAAATAAAGAACAAAGATGAAAACGTAAGATGTGTGATATTTAATGTCTGATGGGATGTTACAGTTGTTGTAAGAGTAGGGCACAGATGCTATTCTAGCAGTGTGCTGATAACAGTAGCTAGCTAGCTTTTTATGACCTTTTCTGAAATTCATGAGATACTTTACCATGATGAAAAGCAAGCAATGGGGGATTATTTTAGCAGTGCGCACGACAAATTGAGAATGGAATAAGTAATGCTTGGTCAAATGAATGTACAAAAAGAAACAGTTACACTGGTAAATCAAGGAACTAAGTTTAGAATGAGAAAATATGAAGCTTTTTTATCTTAATGGGGAGAAGAAAGTGAGACTTTTGACTGAGTGTAACTCAATGATGAGCTAAGAACGTGGGCAAGGACTAGAACTTCTGTAATCGTGCTTGGCGAAGGTCTTGCCTAGCTTAGTGCTGGTGTTATGCACCCGAAAACACAGCCTCTGCCATGCCCAAGTACTTGTATGTTCTGCTCCAGCACAGCAATACTCTGCTGGCTAAAGACAAATTACCATGGTTGCTCCTTGCAGTATTCTTTAAATGATCCAAAACTGTTTGGTGAGGGGAATCAACCTTTTATAGTCCTCTGGTACCTAACAAACCTGATATGCAGTGACAGAAAATACTGTTGTGAATATATACAAACCTGAAAAGCACTGTTTCAAAATACACTTATGCTAAAACATTTTATTGTCAGTTGTAGGACTTCTGTGTGGTGACTTGGCTAAGATGCATGAGGAAGGCAATACCTAGCTTTTGGGGTGCGCTAAGTGAGACCTGCAGTGTGTGCTGTAAAGCTGCTTCTTAGGTTAAACCTCTTCTATAGGAATCCATCAGGAAGGGGAGCAGAGGATGTATTCCTAGACTTTGATAGATGAACCTTGGTGAGGAAGCTTATTTCTAGGGAAACCTTAAAGATCTCAACGTGCCTTTACAAATATAACTGTTTATAGCCTAAAGAACTGACTTCTAGTGGTCCAGCACATCCAATTATGCACTGTAAAACAAATTTCTTGATTAAACCATGAAGGTCTGCCTGTTGCTACAGTAGTGACACTCCACAAACAGAAGTGAACGTGTAAAAAGCATTAAATTTAGGTATCTTCACTGAACACTATTTTTCTTGATTTTCTTTTTTTTTCCCAGGTTAGATGTGTAATGAAGATCTCTGAACAAGTGGATATACAAACTTGCTAAAGATGTCTGTTCCAAGCCAACACTGTTCTCGTATTATTAACCCTCCTCCACCAGAATATATAAATAACAAAAATAGTGGTTGTCAAACAAACCAACTTCAGTATTTACAGAGGGTGGTCATGAAAGCCATGTGGAAACACAACTTTTCCTGGCCATTTCATCAGCCTGTAGATGCAGCAGCACTGAACCTTCCTGTAAGAACCATTTTGGAATTGAAGTATTAATATATTAAGTGTTACAGGACTTGTTAATTAATGGTGGTTTAAAAGAGTTTTTTTCTGATCCAACAGATCATGGAAGACTAGTTTTGCATATGAACTGCTTTCATTAATCCAAGACTGCAAAAAAAATGTGTTTTCTCTTTGGTTCATACTAAATGCTGCATCTTTGTTTGCTTTCTGATCTAAGACCGTAGTAAATCAATATTTCTAAGGGATAATAAGAATGCTTAGACAGGCCTTTTGGAGTTTCTGGATGTTGGTATTCTGTTTTCTCTTCTTTCCACCTTCCTGCTTGTTTAGCCATATTTCCTAAGACTGCGTATGATGAGGTTATTTTTAATAGGAGGCATCCAGCCTCTTTGTGTCAAATATGTTATGATGGAAAAGCAGAGTTGATTGATCCAAAAGTAAATAGGCAAATCTGGATACAGTTTGATGCATAGAAGCAATTACACTTGTAGTACTTCTTAATTTCAAATCAACTTTGGCATCTTGCTCTGAAGTTTCTACAGGAACTAAATGTCCCTGCAAAAATAGGGAAGAAAAAAGAAATATGGTGTTCTCCACATTCTTCTAGGAAATGGAAGATCTGATGCTTAAATTCTTGTTCTGTATTGCATTGTGGCGTTTATTTATGTTACAATTTAATTGCAACAAAGTGGAAGAATATAATGTCTTGTGACAAATTGTCTTAATTTAGGTATCTTTAGACTCCAGTTTTGGATCACCCCGGCTTTTTCAGTCAAATGATAACACTGGTTATTCACACAATAGTATTTCAAAAGACCTGGAAGATACTGCTTTTAGTAGAAAAGTAAAAAGGTGTTAAATAAAACCTTGGGTTTACTTCCTTCTTCCCCCCTGCCACTTAAGCAATTGTATTTAGTTCTCTCAAATTTCCGAGAAAAATTCTACAAAATCATTGGTTCTGTTTAGAGCAGACAAAAGCCTTTATCTGCAGCTGTTTCTCATGACAAACTCATTTGGTCAGCTTGTTCAAAAGCACAGTCAAAGTGACTATCTCTCTGTGTCTCTTTCTTCTTTTTCCTCCTTAGAAGGAACTGTCACTTAAGGTTAATATTAAGGGTCATTCAATCAGAGTTGTAGCAACATTTGCAGTTGGCCTCAGGCCAGTTCTGCCTCTCTGGATTTCTAAGGCAGCCACTTGACTTCTAAAAGTATGTGTTAGTTCAACCACTGCACAATAACAAGCAAACCTCTGGCTCCATGGCAAGGACAATGAAGGTATTTGCCTCCTTTGCCTCTCTCCTCCAGGTGTTAGAAGATGCAGAATGGACAATACTTAATTTTTAGCCACATTATTTAAAAGCGTTAATGGCTTTGTTCCAGTAAATTCAGCAGTCTGCCCTGTGATGTATTTTGCTTTTTTTTTATTTCACTAAAAACAGATTGTTAGAACAGCTTTAGAAGACTCTTGAAGTAGCAGTAACTTCACACAATTGCAATGTATACGTGAACTTAATGGGAATATTCCTGTTCTGATTTCTTAAGCGTACCAACAGGAAATTGGCTTCATGCTCCTAATCACAAGCTTTTAGCCATGCTTCTAAAATTATCACAATAGTTCACATTCCAGCTGCCTTTCAGTCATATTGCCACATCTTCACTAGGCTAACCCTGAGAGAAGAGCCAATATAACCCAGGGGATGAAGTATCTGATCAGCAACTGTGAAAACTTGGTAGCTTCTTTTTGTCAGTGACTGAGTCTTTGTCAAAGTCTGTCTGTGGCTTCTGATCTGTAAACTGGAGTGCTCCTTCAGGTGAATGGCTTTGGGATAACAAAAGAGAAGTACATATACTTTTCATAAGTACTACTACCCATATAGCTCTGGATCCTATTGAAATAAATGTTCTTTGGGGCTTCGAATGGTGGATGTTATGAAAGAGCAAGGAGAAAATAGGATGTGAACAGTTCCTGAACACCTATTTCTGTGGTACCTATGGCTATAGGGGAAAGTTTTCCTTTAAATAAAATATTCCTTCCAACATAATGCAATTCCCCTCTTTTCCAATTTAACTTTCATAACTAAATGTGTAAGAATCTTCATGTCCTAATATTAAAGATATCTGTTGTGTGACTAACTCTTCCAAAACCACAGGATTATTACAGTATTATAAAGAAACCTATGGACTTGAGTACCATTAAAAAGCGTCTGGAACACAATTACTACACAAAAGGTGCAGAATGCATTGAAGACTTTAAAACAATGTTCTCGAACTGCTACATATATAACAAGGTATGCAAAACACAACCTCTTACTAGTAACCAATTCTATTGAACAATACAAACAAGTCTAAAGCAAGCAAATGGTTATTAGAGCCTGCACTAAATCAATGTCTTCATGATTTTTTTGAAACTATTTTCTCTGAAAGGTGAGGGGGCCTTGTTGCTAGGATTGACTGAGGGCATGTAAGTGAAGTCTAGCCTGCTGGTACAACTGACTGCAGTCTTTTCTGCACAAGAATCCTGCCTGCAAAATCTCTGGGTTCTAGTTGCAGAGCTTATGAACAGCAAGCACAGTGTAACTGCTATAGAAGTGTAAGGCAAGCAACCCTAAGCCATGCTCCATTCCTCCAAGTTTAACCTAACAAAGTGCAAGCATCTCCCTGTGCTTGGATGTTTGTTGCCTGTGTCTTAGTATATTTAAGTGTCAACAGCTTTCTTCAGAACATAAGAATGAGTAAGGAGTTACAGATCTGCCCCCTTTTTCCTTTGCTGTGGGATATGTGCGGCTATAAAGCAAGTAGGACTGTGCAATGCAACAGTGGGAAAAAGAGTATGGTAATAAAGCAACTTGTATTAAAGCGTGTTGGGGGGACAGAGATGGCAAGGACTTATAGACCTGTCTGGTACTGGTGGCTTGTTTCAGTCTGTTGGAGCAGAATTCTGTAGACTTTTTATTTTACAAGGTAGCCCTCCATTACTGCAGCCTCTTCTTTACTCTGAATGTTACTGACTACGATGATCTTAAAGGTCCCTTCCAACCTTAACGATTCTATGACTATATTTTGCAGCCAGGTGATGACATTGTGTTTATGGCCCAAGAACTAGAAAAAGTGTTTATGCAGAAAATAGCCCAAATGCCACCAGAAGAAAGACCAGTGATTCTCAACAAAGGCAAGAGAAAAGGAAAGAAGCTAGAAGGTAAGACCTGTATTAGATGTTGAATTGTTAACATATTAAGCAAAAGCTGGAAACAGGGAATCCTCTGTAGCTTGTCACAACTCAACCCTGGAGCAATCAGGGTGTTCTCTACTCTTCCCAGTACATACCAGACAAGTAACAATATTGCTATAAGGCTTTAGCAGACTCAGTGCAGCCATAGTATTTTTTATAGGTACTAGCTAATTTTCTTATTTTCTACTAATGGAGTGTGTTTAAGAGGGTGTAAAAATCAGAATTAACTGCTTCATCAGTAGTGTAACAGCATAGCTTCACGGGCAAGCTTCTGGTGAAATGCAGTGCCCTTCCCTACAAAAAGGGCAATTCAGTCAAGACATCTCAAACTTATGAGGAAACTAGATAGTAAGTCCTTGAAGAGACATTGGGAAGCCTAATTGCAAGGGGCCAGGTGATAAGCTGCAACTTACTACTCATCACTAACTTCCTATGTCTTTTTAATTGCTCTTATAACCTGTTTCACTTGTAGAAAGTGCTCATTTCTACACCTAAGCTCTCAACATTGCCAAAGAATAGATATTTACATTGATAGAAGTAAGACTATGCAGTGCCTGGAATCGCATGTGCATCTCAATGGTTTAATTTGGAGACCTCCAAGGTAGCCTTCCAAATTGGTCTGGAGGTACTGCTGTCAGTTGTTGGGAAAATGTTAGCTATGTCTTGAAAGAGCTGCAACACTTCTTCATCCTGATACCTCTTAAGTATTTGCCTTCTGACAGCCATGGAGCAGTGATCTTAGCTAGCTCAGTTCTTATGGTGTCACTTAACAGACACTCTAGTTATTTAGCTACGTAACTACAGCTCTTCAGGGTCTCCTGATGACTTCATTTGCTTCCTCTTACTGCTGTTTGTGGTGTGGTGGTCCTTGTTGCTAGTAGTATCTGAAATAAATGTTTCTTCACAATAGTGTTAC
Organism: Ibidorhyncha struthersii; assembly: GCA_013398815.1. Classification (NCBI taxonomy): domain Eukaryota; kingdom Metazoa; phylum Chordata; class Aves; order Charadriiformes; family Charadriidae; genus Ibidorhyncha; species Ibidorhyncha struthersii. Next base: position 207,022 of record VZSZ01004502.1, on the reverse strand, counting down.
AGTTTGGTAGATCTCTGTAGCTTTCTCCTCAAGGTATACTTGAGGAGCAACATTACCTTTTGGTGATCTGGTAGTTGGATAAGGAAAAGCAGTGGATTCCTTGGTCCTCTCACATGAATTTTTAGGAGGTTAGGAGGAAGAGAAGGATACTTATCTGGCTTCCTGCTCTTACTAGCTTATTTGAGTAAAATCTCATGCAATTCATTGCCTTGGCAGAATGTGTTGGTTGAACAAGTAGAAGTCACTCCCAGAAAAGATTACTGTCGAGAAATGTGTTGGAAGCTGAGTCAGCTTTTTGGTTCTCAAACGATTGCAACAATACGTTGAGATGCTTTCATAACATCATCTTGCCATTTAAGTCCCCTCATTCCCTTTGCACACACAAATATGCAGCTTGTACAAACTTTGAAATGTTCTAGGCACTTGTTTTGAGTTGGATGGTAGAGCATGGTGCTATAAGCAAGCAAATATTTCTCGCCTGTCTTTTGCAGACTTTGGCTTCAGAGACAGATCTATACATGCAGCTTATTTCATTAAAAAAAAAAACCACAACTGACTTCCATTTTTGGAGAATGTCATGGTGTTACTCAGCATTTTGTTGCACAGACTAACAGGTGTGAACATCTATGGGAACTAAATGGAACCACAGAGCTGGCAAAGACATTATTAATCTAACCAGCCAAATCAAATACAGGAAAACATTGGTCTAAACTGTCTTCAAATCAGTGATGTATATCTGTAATATGGCAAAGCAATATATTCAGGTCTTAACTATGCTTAGGAAAATTGAACCTTCACGATGCAGTTTGCAGCCTTTCCTGCTTGGTCTTTGTGTATGTAGAAAACAACTTGATTGCCTTCCTGGCAAGAACACCCTTACAATTTACAGGTTTTAATGTGATGTCTCTTTAATCTTCCTTCTAAGGTTAATCCTTCATTGAAGGACTTCATTTAAGTCAAATACATGTAACTTGGTAAAATAATCTAGCTGGGGTACTAACGGTGCTGAGTAGGGGAGGATACCAATGTTGCTCTATGTAACAATGATCTTGTTTGTATTTATTTGTATAGTTTGGGTGTGGAAGAGTGGTTCTGTTGACAAATGTTCCATTTGATTATGAAAGAAACTAACTGCAACACTTAAGACTTAACTTTAAAACTTTCTGTTTTAAAATAACCAGAAACACAGCAGCCCAACCCTGGGACTTCAAATGAGCAAAGCACAATGCAGAAACAAGCTGAAAGCAGTGAGCAGCCTCCAGTGATGACTCAAGAGCTACATCAGGTTACACTAGCTCCTTTGTCTGCAGCTCAGCTGACTGCTTTAATGCCAACTGCAGGCCCTATAACAAAAGTAAGTTTCCTCAAATAACTTTCAGACAGAAAGGTATTGAAATTGCTGCCTGAGGTGCTAACAGCAAAACCGTAGGAGCCATGCTTATTGCAGTATCTTTTCAAAACTTCCATTGTGATAGAAGATAGTAAGAGATCTCTATTAAATCTTCTAGGTCTCTGCAAAATAACTGGGCCAGTACTGATTCTAGAATCTAAGCAGAAATTGGGATGACTGCTTGGTACATCTTTTCTTATAAATGGGGTATTAAAATGTTGTTCTTAAAGAAACAAAGTGAACTTTAATATGGTCATTCTTGAAGTGTACCACTATACTTCTGCAGGCTTCACCTCGATGTGAAACTGTTCTTTCCTTGAGGCGTAGATAATGGGTTTGGTATTAAAATAAAGCTCTTTCTAAGTTCTATTTAATAAATTCTTATGTTTTCAATGTAAATAAAACACTTGATTCCCCCCAAAATAGCATGCTTGCTTAAACATTGTGTAACTAGCCTGGAAGGTTTTTGTAGCTCACAAAAGCAAATTCTTGTTAACGGCAATCTGAATTGTATTTGAACATCTGACGTTTTTATCAGATAAACACACTTGTATTGACTTAGTTTTGGTTTTCCTCTTCCAATGAGGAACAGGCACATGTGCCAGGCTCTCCTGCAGTGTATATTTACACTTTACTGAAGAGTCTGAACACTGATGACAAAGCATACATTGTATCACTTCCAAACCAAATACCACCCAGGTTAAAGAAAAAGAGATAAACCTTGTACATAAAGCCCTCAACTAGGCTTACAATGAATTGCAGTATTTTTTCCCCTTCCCATGGCAGTCATCTTGTGGTAACTTCATAACCTACCAGCTTCTTGGTGTCTTCTCAAATGGCTGAAAACTGACCACAGCCTGACCTGCAGTACACCCCGTTCTTTCCTTTACATCTAAGGTTGAGCTTGGTGTGCTGATCTTGTAATGCCTTGTAGGTTTTCAGTCTAAACTTGTGGAAGTGCCACATTCTGCTCTGACTTAAATAGCTGTAAAAGTTCTGACACTCTTTAGGTTTTTTTGATTTTGTTTGTGTAGTCTGAAAGCTGGCCATTCTCTCACTGTTCTGGACACCTGTGTTTTAGACTAAGATTTTCTTTTCCTAGGCAAAAAAAGGTGTGAAAAGGAAGGCTGACACTACAACTCCTACTACTTCAATATTCACAGCAAGTAGTGAATCTTCTGCAACATTTAATGAAATGAAAACATTTAATGAAGCTGCTAAAGCATGCAGAGGTGAAAATGAATGTATGATACCAAAGAAACTTCTGAAGAGATACTTGCCAGATTCTCAACAGTCACCTGAAAATCTTAAAAAGATTCAGTTGTCAGAACAACTAAAACATTGTAATAAAATACTTAAAGAAATGTTTTCAAAGAAACATGCAGCATATGCATGGCCTTTCATAAAACCTGTAGATGTTGCATCTTTCTCACTTGATGAGAACCAAGGGATCACCAAATGTCCTACAGACCTGGGAACCATTAAAGTAAGTATGTTTCAGAGGGAATTGGACTATTTGTATGCTTGCTTGAATAACTTGTGTAATGACTGGATTTTAATAGTGTTAGCTGAAAAGGTGTCATGAAAGCTGCTTCTCCTTTGAAAGAAATAAGCATAGAAACCACATATACTCATCTCTAAACAAACTAAGCCACAGCTTGCTGAAGAAAGTCTTCTAAGTCTCATTGTGACTATGTGCATAGTGGCTAATTTATTTATCTGTTGAACAAGCTAATACAAGTAGTGAGAACATTACCATATCCATGAAGCACTTCCAAGCAGGCTGCATGTTAAGTATCTTTCCATATGTATACTCAATGCTGTTGCTAATGCTCTATAAAACAAAATGTAATTCTGTAATGTCAGCTTCTGAATCTCATTATCCTTGGTGAAGTGCCCTGGAACCTCGACACCGGATAGTTACATGACACCTTTCACGTTTCCTGTGAAAATGAACCCTTCTAGATGGAGATCTGTGGCCAGTACTTTGTAAACACTGGGCACACCTGTCTGGGGTTGAAGTACTTAGCCAAGTTAAGATCCACCTTTGTGGGGATGGTTGAATTTCAGAAGTCTATTGAATTATCTTGAAAACTGTCTTGTGCAATACAAAGGTTCTTTCCCAATTTCTAGCCCATTGCTTTGACCCAAACAATTATGGAATACGCTTTGTATAAATGCCATGCTTAGAATCAAAACCAAGTGCTGAATACATGACCAACTAAAATCACCCAAACGTTGCTGTCTTGACCTAGTGCTGAAACTAGTACTAAGTCCTTACAGCAATTACGGTTAGCAAATCTGATTTAAAAAGTAAATTCTCTTACTTTGTTAAAGGGACAGTGTTGAAATGAGAAGCAGGTCTTTCCATAATGGTTCTTACGATATTTACTGCCTTGATACAAGCTGAACCTGATACTGGATGTCAAAATTCTTGTTCCTCCTCTTTTTCTGCCAGTTTATCATAATGCTATCTACTTTTAAGCCCTAAATGTGCATCAATTTTTCTTTTCCTCTAGAAGAAAATGGACAATTTTGAATATAGAGATATACAAGAATTTGCTACGGATGTTAGATTAATGTTCATGAGCTGCTACAAACATAATTCTCCAGACCAGGAAATAGTTGCTATGGCAAGAAAACTTCAGGTGAGTTATCACTTAAGTCAGACTTGAAAAAAGTGTAGGACTCAAGATTCCTTTGTGGTCATCTCGCGCCCTGATGTAGCATCTACTAATGTTATCAACTACTATGTTGCTGTGTAGATTTAGAAAACATGCAGCAACTTCATAATGCTTTTAGAAATCTGAAAAACATCCTGACCTCTCTGCTGTTCCCAAACCTGACCCTCTAGGATGTTTTTGAGATGCACTTTGCCAAAATTCCTGATGAACCCGTCGCAAGTGTTCCTCTGCAGCCAACAAGAGAAATGACAGAAGCTTATTCCAGCGAGAGCAGTAATTATGACTCTTCAGAAGAAAAATTATCTGAAGACTCTGAAGAGGGGAGAACAGTGCACCTTGCAAACCTTCAGGAGCACGTAAGCATTAGTACTCAATGCACATGACATCTCTGGTAGTGCCACTTGCAATTGTCCATTGGCCTAGCACCAAGAATCAGTATTTAAAAGATTCTATAGACATTTGCTTTTTCATAATACGGAACTTCATTTCTGTTTGGAAGCACCTCCAAATGCTAAGTAAATAGTGCCTCAGCAAATACAAACTCTTCTTAGTGAATCATTGCTCTAGTACTCTTGCCTACCATTTCTTCAGATTACTCTCAAACTTCTGAAAAATAAAACTGCGTTGCTGTGGTATGATGAGAGCATCTAGATCGTCCACACATAGCTTAGTGGCATATTCTTCTAACAATGGCATTTCCTTCATATGGTTGAAGAGCTCTGTTCAGTCCCTTCTGAGCTACACAAAAAAAAGCAAGTCATTAAATTCTCCTTCAAAAAGCTCCGTATCAAGTAAAACAGAAGGACTCTCATGCTAATGTGAAGCATCGCTCTACTTCACTGGCTAAGAGTGGAATGGGCCTTGCTTTTGCTTGAGCATAATGCCTTAAACTGCTGCTGTATACATAAACTATTGGGAAAACTCGTATTTGTTCTGCTAGTCAAGTGGGGACAGTTTAGCTTTCATCATTTGTCTGAGTAGCATTATGCATATAGGCACAAGGACAACCACAAGTCTACAAGACAGCCTTTGCAATAGTGAAGTATTTCAGTGTCTGAACTCAAATCATCATCTGTCAATCTTCCCTCTAATTCCTAGGAGGTTTAAACAAACTTGTGTTAGGTCTTTTTTTTGAAGCTCGTAGTGTGTCCCAACTAGCTATTTTATATCACAAAATATCTGGGGTTTGTGGGTTGAAGATGCACAAGCCCAGTCCCACTAGCCTCATTGAGTACCATTGTAGAGGTTTAACCTAATAAGGCACTCGCGTGCTTCCCAAACATTTGAAATTAAAGAGAAGTTGCTGGATACTCCTACAGTGCTTTTTTACCTTTTTTTATTCTTCACAGGATGCTAGAAGACATACGCTGTTAGAAATGTCTGCATAAAATAAGTAGCCTTACATCTTCTATATACATAGTGTCTGACTAATGCATACTATAGCAGGATGCCTGGAAAATAAACCTCGTTTGGAAAGCAAACATCCTATTAATATCAGCTCAGCTGCCACAAATCCCCTGTGATATTTAGGGCCAGTTTATTGTTCATCCTACGTTGCCTAAGATTATCAGTATTTTTTGTTTTGTTTTTGATAGCTTAAAGCTGTTCACCAGCAGTTGCGGGCTTTGACCAGAGCATACTTACCTAGACTGAAAAATAAAAAAGGGAAGGCTAAAAGGGAGAAAAGTAAGAACAAGGAAAAAGTCGAAATAAAAAGCCTGATTCAAAAGAAGAAAAATCTAAAACACAAGAAGAAATTGAAGAAAAAGCTGTCTTTAAACATGTAAGTGTGTGGGACTTGTGTGGGTGTCAAATTATTTTAAACTGCTGTTACTGCAGTACACTTTTTTTTTCTTGCAGTCAGTCAAAGAAAACCATTCAGCAGGTCTTGTTGGCATGTAAGTCAGAAGATGAAGATGGTGCCAAGCCTATGAATTATGATGAAAAAAGACAGTTGAGTTTGGACATAAATAAACTCCCTGGAGATAAGCTTGGGAAAGTAGTCCACATAATACAGTCAAGAGAACCTTCACTGAGGAACTCTAACCCTGATGAGATAGAAATAGACTTTGAAACTTTAAAGGCTTCAACACTTAGAGAACTAGAGAAATATGTGGCAACCTGTTTGAGGAAGAGACCAAGAAAGCAGCAGAGTATGTAGTGTAAATGATGCCTTAAAAAACCCCAACAAACTAGATTTGTTTTCTGTTTTGCTGTAATTTTAACTTCTATTTCGCATGCAGGTAAAAAAACAACAAAGTCAAAAGAACAACTTAATTCTGAGAGGAAACAAGAGCTAGAGAAGAGACTCCTGGATGTCAGTGGTCAACTAAACCCAAAGAAGGAGAACCTCAAGCGTAATGTGACTTTTATTCATTTGCAACAGAAATAACTTAAAATGGGATTCTCCCATTGGTCTTATGTACTGTTATGCAGCTGGGGACTTTCTCCTCTGAACGGTTGAGGTCTTAAGCTTCCCATTGCTAGTCTTAAGATTCTTCCTATGTTGAACAAGCTGGAGTCATAGCAGCAAATTTGGTCAGTTACTTGTCCTGTCTAAAACATCTCCCTTATTCTTGCACCTAATCCTTTATTACAGGTAAAGATGATAACAGCTTCAGAGTTAAGAGACACTGAACACCTTCTCCCTTATGCTGACACAAAAACATGCGGAGGAGAGGAGTGTCCCACAGTCTATGTATTTGTTTGCAATTCACTTTCAGTGGCTTAGAGAGTCAAGAATAGCAAACTCAAGTCATACGTGTTAGACTGCAGCCTGGCTAATGCTGTCATGCTAGTAAAACTTCTGCATCAGTGACAGGTGTGCTGTGTTGCCTTAATCCTTAAGGAAGTGCCCTAGAAGAATCAATTCAGTTTTTCAGGCAATAATGCGTTTCAATATCAAAGTCAGTACATACTTGAGCATATCTACATTTACTGGTGGCTCTTGTCAGGAACTGAGAACAGATCAATGCAGCTGATGCTACTATTATAGGACAAGTTGTTCCTCATTAAACTGGTGAGTGCTGTTATTGCCCTCTATTGGGTATCTATTAAGCTCCTATGTAAAACCAGTTTGCTGAAATGATAGAAGCAGCCCTGCAAGACATAGGCTTGCATCCAGCTTTAGCTCAGGCAGCAGTCTTCCTGTCCAGTGTATATGATGGCTTGAAAACGTTCTAGAAGTAAAAGCTTAAAAGAAGCAGCTGAAATCAACTGCAAAAGATGTGTTGTGGGGAGAGAGAGGAGGCAGACCAGGGAATCTTTACAACTGGCATCTGGCTTGTTTACAAGGAAGAGCTTAAGCTGGCACGTAAAGACTTGTGTCCAGGGAAACAGGTATCCATGTAGCTTCTCATTTTCAAAGCTTCCACCAGAGCACCACACTCTGAAAAAGTTTTTTGGCTGCAAAATCACTATAAACTGAGTTAAATCAACCTTGCAGATGCAAAATAGTCAGATGGTAGGGAGGTGGCAAAAGATGACAATTCTGGAGTACATATGGCTTGGGAAAGAGGAGAGTTAGCTGTAGATAAAGACCTCGGTAATCAAGTCTGGCAGCAGCAACAGGTGCGGAAACAGGCTCTTGACAGCAGGAAAACTTATGGGGGAAATTTGCTTGAATTGTGTCTTAAGACAGCACAGTCTTAACCTACTTTAGGATTGTAAGTTGTGCGATTACATCTTCTCCTTGGCTATTTCATTCATTCAACTAGCTCCTCTATAAAGGCCCGAATCCACCGCTAAATGGATAGTGGACAAGGAAATGGTAGAAGATGGACTCTTACATGGGAGAATACACCTAGCAAGGTTGATTCCAGTCTTGTATATGAAGGCTGCTCCACTGCAGGTTGTTCTAAATTCTTTCTTTTCTCCTGCAGTTGAAAACAATGCTGAGTGCAGTATGGGACCAAGCAGACTAAGCGACAGCAGCAACAGCAGTAGCTCCTCAGATTCTGGCAGCAGTACTAGCAGTGGTTCAAGCTCCTCAGATAGCAGCGACTCTGAATCGGGTTAGAAAGCTTCCTTTTGTGTTTGTGTAGGCAAAACATCTGCCTTCTCAGTTAGCATCTACTGTTCTACATCTACTGTTCTACATGCTTACCAAGGACTTCAGTTGCCCTTGTAGGTTTGCTCCATGTCGAAGGCTCAATTCTAGCACTATTAAGTGAGTGTCTTAATACTGAGTTTGTAGGTTTAAAAAGAAAACAAACAAACAAAAAAAACCACCAAACTCTACAACACTACTCAACTTACCAATGAAAAACCTTAGGGACCAAAATTAGCTAGCAAGAGGTCTGTCTATCTAACTTGGAGACTTGACTATCAGGCTATAGACTACCCTTGTGGATTTGATTCCTTTTTAAAAGTGTGATTTACTTTATTTTCATCTTCTGGTCTGCAGCATGAAGGGTGCCTTACCTTGTGGGTAAGGATTAGTCCCTAAGCTGAGGGACAGCAGCCAACAGCATTGACTGTGAAGTCTACCCTGGTGCTTAAGCTGTCTCAAGCTTGTTCGAGGGACACTACAGTGCTGTGGCATCAGGATATCAGAATGATGTTTCTGTCTGTACAGAAAACTCTCTTTCTAGTTTTCTAGGACAGAATAGATCTGCCAAACTGGAGGTCTACAGATATCTGTGTGAGGCAACAGTGTAAGGTGGGATGAATACTCAACCCTCTGCAGTGTGGGAAAGCAAACACAGTGAAGTCATTGATGGCAGAAAATACATTGATCCTGCAGGAATCCTTGTGGGTTTTTTTTTTTTATATCTGGGAGAAGTTTTGTAAACACATCAAGCTGAAGTCAAAGTATTCAAGATAAGAATGTTCCTTTCACTGTGAGGTTTGGCTCTCTAGGTACAACTGCAACTCACATCTTGTACATGTGCGTAATGAAACATATGTGAATGACTGATTTAATTTTTTTTCATCCCTCTCTTTCTGCCTACCTTGGTCTATTTACAGTCACAGAAACCTGCTCAAAACAGGCTGGAGCCAGGCAGAACTGTCCGACTTCTATGGAAAAGCCTAAGGTAAACTGACTGGAATGGATATAACATTTTTGCCCTTTAAAAATATTTGTAACATACAATGGTACTGGAGAAGACACGCTTTATCAGGAAATAACGAACATGGCTTGAATGCTACTTGTTCTGTAGGACTGACTTACATGTAGATGTAAAATCTGCTGTTTGTTAGAAGTAGCTTATGTATTTACGCAGAAACTGACATACTGAGAGAACTCCCGATGCTTTTGCCTCTTACAGTCATTGTGGTAATTCTATGTTGGGTGAAGGAGAAGGGAAAAGGGAGGGGGAGAATGCTCTACGCACCCCACCAACCCCCAAAGAAAGAAAATCCTCTCCAACTTGAACTTTGATGACAGAATTGACCTGATAAACAGTACAAACCCCACTAAAATATTTTTTCTTTATCTATGAATAAACTCACTTCTACACCTGAAAACAAACAAACTGTATAATACACTAGTCATTTTCAGGATACTTTATACCACTTGTATTGTGGTATTATTATAAGTAACAGCAGTTTTATCCAGAAATAATTTTTAATGCCTTCAAGATTGAATTGCTCTGTTCTTGTGTATATATAGCAGGTGTTAATCCTTGTCAGGGTTAGCTGCCTTTCAAAATTTCCCTCGAAGCTACCAGAGACCTCGGATTTCAAAGCAAGATCACAGCGAAGCCTTCATTCTTCTTACAATAGACTTGCTTTCACTTAGAGTGCTTAGTTGGATACAGGAAACTAGGCTGCAAATTTATTATTCAGCTGCTCCTACTGCATCTTCATAAGCAAAGACTGAGAGGAGGAATTATGCAACGCTGTTGTTGTTGTTCAAAAAGTGCAGTCTCTGCAGTGACAGAGTGACAGCAATAAACTTGAGAAAACAGAATACAGGAATTAGGCTTCAGGTTGGTCACTTATAACGGGCTCTAACTGTCTTTCTGAGTAACAACAAACATTATACTTCAAATCCTCATGTTACATCTTGTTCTCGTGGGTTTTCTGTATCCATCTGACCAAGGCAGTGCACTTCACCTCATGGGTTTTTGTCATCTAAACTCTTAGGAAATGCTAATTAGTATCACAATACAGGAAGTACTGACTCCTATAAACAGTGGAAAGGGGGGGGTGTCAAATAACTATAAAAATGAAGATTTGGCTGCATTAACTACTGCAATATCGTTCTAGAGAATAACGCTGTGTTTACAAAGGACATCCCACAATGCTGTTCTGCAAGCACAGCCCTCATCTCTTACTAGTAGCTTGCAAAATCGTGGATCATCTGAATTGCAGCAGCCCCCTCCCAATACACTGCAGAGGCTTCAGCCTTTACAGAATAGATCACTTAAATCATCAGAACAAAATTCCTAGTCTCCCTCAGGTAACATCTTTATGACAAGAAGCATGGCTATATTTGACTGCTGAGGAAAGAAGGGATGGCAGAATGAATGTTTGTATTGCACAATAAGCTTATCTGGGGGGTTTGAAGGTTATCAAGTGGTAACAGAAAAAGGTCTTGCAGGGTATGGATTATAAAGAGCACAACCATAAATAAGTGTGCCAGCGCTGAGGACTGGCTAGGGTTTCTGATTACTCAGACACTTGTGGTGGGGGAGAAGAGTATTAAAACCAGGCCTCCCTCTGATGAGATAGAAAATGATACCTAAATGAACCTAGAGTTACAGGGAGTGCTGAACACCTTAAGGCAGGACTTAGGTGCTTAAACCCATCACCACCACTCAAGTTCATGTCTGATAATCCCCATTAGCTGAATTTAAGGCTTGGTGCCATAGGCCCTTTGAATTGATTGCTGTTGTCTAGGCATATTGAATATTAAGGTGCTTAGAAACTTGATCCAATGAGCTGCTATTCACTTCAAAAGGTCTAATAACTTCAGACACTTCTGAGTTTTTGGTAAAAGACAGCCTGAGCTGGTGGCTGATTAACTGAGAAATCAGTTAAAAATAACTATCTCAAATGATGCAGCTAGGATATGTATCTTCACATCCAGTTAATCCATAGATCTAACCAATGACCTAATTTTGAGATGTGGGACTGCACTTTGCATGTTAGGGGAAATCATACACTACTTCTTTCTCAGATATAATCTCAGCTGTATCTGTTCCGCATGATGTGCCAGACCAGCAAACTCCTCAGAGTACTCCAAGGACAAATCAGTCTTCTGTCACCCAGTGCACACATGCTCTTCCAGAGGTGAATACATGCTTCTCTCCAATGCACTCATTTCAAATAACATCTTTAAAGCATGTTCTTACTCCTTTAAGATCTGATATAATATTCCAGGCTTGAATTTGATGCAATGAAAGTCATTCATCTTTATGACAAAAGTTATCTCAAATCTCACTGACAAAGTGATTCTTATCCTTTTATAGGGCATTAATTCATTGCCTGTTGACTGCAACACAAAAGGGAAAGAGTTTGGCTGATCAACATATCAAGTTTATAATGTGTTATAAAGCTTATTTTATTTCTTTTTAATGTTATAGCTTAAACTTAAGTAACCCTTGCACACCTACAGGTTAAAAGCCCACCCTGTAAACCTCCAGTTTCAGAAGAGATGGGCAGCTTATACTATATGTTCCTCTTCTCTAGAAACACCAATTTTGTAAGCTCGGTAATACTCTGAAGACTCTAGAGGCTATCCTGGAAAAGTGTGTTGCTTTTTCTTCCTGTTCCTAAAGCCATGGAAACTGGGGCTTTCAGGGTCATAGATGAGCTTGTGAAATACTTAGTTGCTGTTATTTTCTGTCTTAATATGTTCTTGGAGAGGATCCTGGTTAGAAGGGCCTCTGTGTTACAAAAGGAGTTATTGATGTTACTGCAGCAGCATGATCTCTTCCATCTTAAGATGTTTAATTATCTTTCTCAACATGGTTTCAAACATAGCTGCTTTAGCCAGGTTTTAATAGCCTTTATTTCCTGAAATGGATAGAAACTACCTCTTGAGTCTACAAGCACAAGAATGTGTCCTGCAAGAAATGAAGAAAAGTAACTTGCTCTTTCCCATTTCTGTCCACTATCCAAAGGCAGCAAGTACTATGAGACTCAGGTTTGTGCAACAACTTCCCCAGTTCAAGGGGATTACTACACAGTCCTTCACAGAGGAAAAACTACCACAGAACTGAAGTAATATAGCTGCCTTTCGTCCTGATCCATAAGCCAGAGTGGAGCAACTGGCTTTATAACAGTAAAAGCTAACTTCTGTTATGTTGTACCATGTTAAGGACTAAAGAGGACTAAATCAGTTTCTCATGTTCTACCCCCTCCACCACTCAGGATCTCTGAGCAGTTCATGTTCTAAATCCAAAGTGTTAATATAAGAACTTGCTTTGACTACCATAATATGAATGAAATTAAATTCTTCCCTGGTGTTTACAGAAACTAGAGCTGCAACAATTTACTGCTGTAAGCTTCTAAGTCTTTAATCCTGCTGCTGTATAATAAGAATCCACGTTTAGCACTTCAGAACATATTTTTGAAGTTTAACTTCTTTTCTAGGTATCCAACACAACTTCCCAGGTTGACAGTGCTGATTGGAGTAAACAAGCTGAGAAAACAATACATCTAGACAAATCAAATAAACCTCAGAACACAACCAGTGAGAGAACTACTGATTCAATATCCATAAGTCAAGAACAAAGTATGTATTGTCATAATAAAAACTGTAACTGATATCAGGGGTGGAAAGTTAAAAATGTATATGAACCTGGTTTACAGAAATAAAATGTTGAACACTTGTATGTTAATAAGATTGCAAAATAACGGAGAGGTGCAGTTTTCCCTTGTTTGTTTTTTTTTTCTGCCTTTTTTTTTTTTAAAAAAAAAAAGAAAGTTAAGTTAAATGGATGCTTGGTTCTTGTTCTGTGTTAAAATATATAAAGCAAATGACTTTTTGATTTAAGAATTTAGTTTTCTAAACTTAATACTAGGAATAGGTAATCCAGTCTTCAGAAAGGCTGAGAGAAGTGATGTTCCAATCTGTCAAACTTCACTGGCCTTTAAGCTGTCTTCTGCTGAAGCTTCATGGAGCTCTTTGCAGGGCATGTTGTGTGTATTTTGAGTTACCAGCTCCAGCGCTTGGTGACAAGGATCTGACACTAAAGCAATGTCAAACAGGCTTTCACCATGGAACAAATTTGCAATTATTAGAAGAACACAGGCTCCCTGAAAGCTGCATTCCATATAGAGAGGCATCATATTCACATATTTCAAACTAAAGAATTCTGAGCTGGGTACTGAACATCCATGCTGAGAGCCTAGTGTTACCAGACATTGATTGTTTTGGTTCCTCTTTTACTGTTTCCTCTCTGGACTACCCCCATAGACTTGAACAGGGGAGGGAGCAAGCTTCTGAAAACTTGATGAAAGTAAAAGGCACAGCTGTTAATTGTTGCCAAAGAATGATGATGGGTACTTGAGTTGTAGTAAAGCAACTCTAAAAACTGAGATTTAATTCTCTGAGATGTTCTATTGAGTATTTTCATGGTCTTAACACACCTATCCATATACATACTGACCCCCCCCTTGTTTAGACTTGTAGTGGCTGGAGCTGGTACATGGGTTCCCTGGATTCAACTAATGATCTTCACTTATAAAATTTTGAGGCTGCCTAAAACTTGCATTCCTGTACTGTGTGACTATAACTATTAAGATCCTGGTGTTATCGTAATATGTTAAAGAACTAGGGAAACAAGCAGGAACAAACCAAGCTCACTGTTTTAACATTCACAGAAAAAAAACCCACCATAACCAAAACTTGGTTGTTCCCTTCCGTGTTTAATTGTTTACTGCCTAGTCTTTACCCCCCTTAACTTTCTATTCCAATCCTCAGTTAATTTGTACTGTTTCTATCTTCTCCCCTTTTTTTCAAAAGGCAGTTGTAGAGGAGCTCCTGTGTTTAATATGGGAACTATCCAGTTATGACACTCTGCCTTTGAGTACACTTGAATTTCAGCATTGTGCTGCACAACAGAGCTTTTGACACTGTTATGTGAGTGTAGTTATCTGGCCCCTTCCATAACACAGTGGTGTTTGTTCCTGGGATGATACATTCTGCCCTTCCTGCAACTGTGCTCAGTGTTATCTTAGCATTTCCACTACTAACTCCTGTAGAAAACTGGAAGGAGGAGGGTGAAATACAGGATTTTGGCTTTTGTTTTTTAAAGAACAACAAAACTTTGCTAATCTGCAACTGTTGTAGGGCCTGTAATCTATTGATAGAAAGTGTAGAGAGTGCTCAGTACTAGATGCATCTACTTAGATCAAACCAGGGAAACTTACTTTAGAATTGGATGCTCAGAGCAACTCATTGAATTTTGTAGAGGATCCCACTGTCTTGGGTATCTCTGTGAGGTTACCTGCATCTCTGGGAAAAGTTCTTGATTTTAGACTTGTGACAGCTCTGATGGTATGGGTGCAGGCTTGATGTATAGCTGAATTCAGTGGTGGCTTGTTAAGAAGCTTTACTTATGAAACTGGTAACCACACGCTTCCCTTCAGATTAAAAAGCAGTGTCTCTCAATAAGAGTTTTTGTGTAGGCTGGTACTGCTGTAAGAAGCTCTAAAATGTGTGTTTCGAAGCCCATGGCTGCAAATACTTTTGACGCAGTCTCATATTCCTGTGTTATATCTAGAGTTTTAAGACAGACATGACTAAACTTAAATTCGTCATAAGTTTGCTTCAGGTACATTATCTTGGCAGGTATAACAGGTTGATCAAATTGATCCTAACAATGGTTTCAACATTCTGGGGTATGTGAAGTTCTTGCTTTATTTTGGAGGATTCAGTGCTCAAGACTGTCAGCTTTCTTAGATGAAGATTCAAGCTGCCTGTATGAGGATAAATGATTGATGAAAGAAAGCTGCCTGTTGTATTAAGAGGGACACCTTAATACACTAGTTCTCTGCTCGGCAGGAGAGTAAGTCTCTGGTAACGCAATTTGATCTAGGTAGACCTTGCTTAACTGGATCTAGAATCCATGGAGATGTCAGAATTTGGAACCCTCTTCAATAATATTTGAGAGTCTCTAGAGGTCTTTCATCCTATTTTATTCCACTGTATAATAAAAGCTCTCCTGCTCACTTACATTGTCTCTGAGATGGTATAATTGCATGGAGCATAGGGTAAAGGCCAGGCACTGTTCTCATCTTGACTTTTGGAGGCTGTGAGGTCTTTCTGAAAACCCCTTTTATGACCAACTGATTGAGGGTTTGATACTCTGCCTTCAGCATTCTAGATTTGAGCATCCAAGAACTTTATCCTTTGCATAAAAAAAGTTATCTTAAGTTTCTTATTAAATATTTACTTAAAATAAATAATGAAACATCTTAAACTGCAGTAGAGGATCATTGCTGAATATTTTATGTATCTGTGTTGTTTATAACCTGGTTCTAAAATAGTGGCTTTTTCAGAGTACCTAGATTTTCACCATAGGAGCTCTTTATAAAGGGAATGTAACAAAGCAATACATAAGAAAAAAAAACTACCCTATAATATATGGCTTTTGTTAACTGTGTGGTATTCTAGCCAGTCCCTAGTATTACAAAAGTCTATTTTTAGGCTTACTATATTGACTGTAGGAAATCATACCTGTTCAAGCATTTTAAAAGGTTTTTGAAGTCATAAAAGGTTTGGAGAAAGTGTTTTTCACACAAAATAATATGGATAATCTACAGTAACACAGTACATCAGAACTATTAATCTGAAATTTGTCTTGTTAAAATAGCATTTCCACTTCACGTGTGTAAGTGTTTGGGTTTTTTTTTCCTCACAAGTAATAAAGAGGTAACAACATGGAGTATCCATACATCCTGTAGGCTACTGGAAATGTGATGATTAGCCCTTACTGGCTGATTTATTTGGTGGTGGGGTTTGGGGTTTTTTGGTTTTGGNTGGAGAGTTTTAGGCAAAATGAGTTAAATGAGTTTACACGATGGACGAGATACGTTTTGATTCCATTGTTATTTAAGAGTAAGAGGGCTGCATGGGGAGGGAATGGGACAGGAGGTGAGAAACTGGCAAGGCGCTGTTTGAAGCTTTCTGATGAAACTTTTGGGGCATTCTGCTGGGACCTCTCCTAGAATTAACCAGGAGTTAATTTCTCATCTATAGTTGAGCTTAACCATTCCTTTCCCTGCCCCAAACTGGAGAGAAGTGGTCCAGTTCAACTTAAGCTTAGGAAATGTTTGGAAGCATTTCTGTCGTTCTGAACCAAATAATAATAAGAAAAAAATGCAGTGTAAATTCTTAAGTCAATTTCTAGAATGGATACGTTTTTATCGCTGAAATTTGAGGAAACAGTCCATAATATCAATGTGAATGAAAGATCTTTTTTATTCTTCCATCAGGTCATTGTACACCTAACGATAAAACTGAAAGCATGCTAGAGCCAAAATCCAAAATTCTTCCAAGAAAGGTAAGGGTTGTTCAAGTCCTATTTGAGGAGAAGAATTTGAGTATACTTACTAGGATCAATAATTCCCTATCCTGGGATCTTCCCTGAAAATCTAGTCTTTTGTGATCCAAATATTTAGTGTCTGGTAGCTCTTGGGCATTGTTATAACCTGTACAGATTTATCTCATTTCTAGTGCTACAAACAAGAACAATCTATGGGCTCTGATTTCCTTCATAAACACATGATCTTATACTAGAAGCAGTACTTCTTAAGAACACTGGATTTATGCTGTCTTATGGTGAAGAAAATGCCACTAGAGGCAGGGGAAGGGGGGAGGGAAACACAGGTACTTAAAACAACAAAAACCTACAAGCCTAATACCAAACTATCGTTATGTAAGTAAGGATTAAGTGTAGAAATGAGATGTATGTTCTCTGCATTAAAATATCATCAATGGACCTTGCATAAGCTCAGTCTTGTGAATTGATGTCTTCTGGAATTAAAAATTGGAGAGGTGGATGTAAAGGATTGGGCAAGAATAGCTACAAATGTTACAAATTTTTAGCATATCGCTAAAGAATCTCAAAGTTGATAAGAAAACACATTGAAGTCTGCTTTGCTATATTTGTACCAATATTCTGCCAAAGAAAGGATATTTTGTTGTAGATATTCCCAAAGACGTCCAGTCAAAACAACGTTATGCTAATGCAAGAACTAAGCAAAAAATGGATTATTAGTAGTTGTAGAGTATTTTTGCGTCTTCCATGTTTTTCTTTTTCTAATAGCTTCAGGATACAGTATTTAAGAAAGTGGATTCCTGGGTAAGCTTATGTAAAACAATGATGATTCCACCTCCAATAAAAACATCTGCTGAGAGCTTCAAACAGTTCAGGAAAGCAGCATTAAAGAAGAGAAGTGGGCAAGCACAGGAGTTAAAAAAGCCTCTGGTGAAAGCTGAGAGGGAACTGCAAAATCTTCCTCAAGAAGAAGAGAGGTTTGTAACCACATATGTTTAAATATTATTCTATTTTTTGCTTGTATGGTACTGGGTGGCTTAGTTACTCAGGAACAAGTAGTTTGGATTAGGTAATTGCCATGTGTCAGATGAGGGGGGGAGCTGTACCACTCTAAGCACAACTGCACATCCAAAATGCACGAAGCAGCCTTTTCTCTTGCAAAGCAGTATCACTTCAGAAAAGGAACTGGTCAGACTCCTGTCTTCTCTCTTTTTTTTTTTTTTTTTTTTTTTTTTTTTTTTTTTTGTGTGTGTGTGTGTGTGTGTGTCCTCTGGAGCCCTCAATTTCTCTGCTCATGACCAGAATTCATACCTGTCCTCAGTGTATATCTTCCCTGTATCTGTAGCCAGGAAAATCCCCATCTCATTGCTATCCTAAGGGGAAGCAGGATAATCTTGTTTTCAAGAACTTGGTGTTAACACAGCTAAAGGAGTTCCAGTGTGCACCACTTCAGACAGCAGAATTCTTTGCATTGTTGTAAAGAAACATATTCAATAAGCTACTGCTGTAGTATTCTTCCCTCGTTGTTTGCAGCCACTGTTTTAGTGACTGCCCACATACGTATCTCAGTCTGAGGTCTCTTATTATGCTGAGTGGGATATATGACTGCTTACTAATTACTGCATTGCAGCAATATCTTGGATTGCTGTTTGCCACTTTTTTGAAACTCTGCTTTTGGTAATAGTTCCCTTTTCAGTAGTCTTGATTGTCTTCTTGTCTGTTTGACCCTGTGAAAGATAGGTCTGGGCTGGTTCCTAGGTTCTCCTGCTCCTGCCTGTCACTGGCTGTATTAGAACAGGTTGCTTGTTTGGAGTGTATTATTTTAATAAAAAGAGCATTTGAGAGACCCTCCTTGTTCAGAACGTATAGTGAACAGTCCAGGCACCTCCAGCTACTACAGGTTTCCATGAGGAGGAAACTGGGCACGTAGCTCTACGGAATAAGACATTACAGATGCTTGCCTGAAGTTAGAGAAATCTAACTCAAATAACTAGTTCAAGAGGAAGAAGGTAGAAGTAAAACCTCATGGGCCAAGAAAGTAACAGAAATTTAAGTATGTATGTCTGTGAAAGAAAGTGCACGTAAGCTTTGTGTAGCATACATATAAATCCTGTGTGCACGTGGATTGGAAGTGGAACACCAGAAACCTTATCCTACTACAGCCCAACAATTGCAAGCACATACCTCTCGCAAAGGGAAATGCCTATGAATCAACATATAAAACAACCACAGTTTGAGTGCTATGTGCTGATTTAAGTTATTTGCAGAATTCTCTTCAGGTGCAAAGGCCTGTCATGAAGAAAAAGAAGAAACAACTTTTATCCTATATCAATCTCTTCTGCTTTCTTTAAAGGGGCCATGAAGGCACAGGATTGGATGCCATGGCAGCAACAGACTGTGAGCCCCAAAAAGAGCAAACGAGCAAACTGCCCGAAGCTCAACAACATACTCTTGTTCAAGACCGTAACTTGGCTAGAAAAATGGAACAAGAACGCAGGAGGAGAGAAGCAGTAAGTTGCTGACTCTTGCCAGCTGATTTTGTTTCAGCTTTAGTAGAGAATAAAAAATGTTAGCTCAGGTCCTTATGTTAAAGGGCCTGAATGATTGAAAACAACAGAACTACGCTATCTGAAGAGTTAGTCTAGAAAATAAAATAGGAAATTCAAAGTAGGTCTTCAAGTGGCAGAACAGGAAAAACTGTTTGGTCCTATTACTCCTATAAGCTTAGAATAATTGCATAGTAAAATCAGATTTTAAGGGGGGGTTGCTGCCCTTTGAATAACTTCAAACCTCAAGGTTTGCAAACTGTCTATCCTCTTCAACATACTCCATACCAAAAAAAGTGCCAGTCACACTGTTCTGGTCTGAAATATCAAAACTGGGCCTTTTTAAAACTGACTTACTGTTTTAATTGGTGTAAGTAATGAATGTTTTTTAATTGCTACTATTTTTTTTAGATTAAACATTTTGTTAAAATTCATAATATTGTACAAAAGAATGTAAGAACTGCAGTGTGAGATCATTCTAGATTCAGATAAGGTCTACTGAAGATTTCGTCCCGTTCAGCTCTTTTCAGAGAGGACTTCAACAACACATGCTCAAACTTGTAATAACTGAGAAAGCATACACTTTTTGGGAAGAAGTTTTGTAGTTTTTTCTTGAATCTTTATTAAATATTTGACCTGCATAGTATTAACTAATGTCTGACTGCTCTCAAAATACACTAATTTGCTTTCTTGCAGATGGCCTGTACAATTGATATGAATCTGCAGAGTGATATTATGGCATCTTTTGAAGCATCTCTTGAGTGAAAGCTGTAGTTAACACAGAACTTCTACTCCACTACAAACTGTACAACTCCGAAAATGTACTAGTTACAAGCTTAAACGTTAAGACCACTTTAAAGACATGTAAGCTCCTCTAAAATGCTTAATATTAAGTTTGTTCATTGACACTTGAAGCACCACAAGATCTTTTTGCTGCTTGTTTACAATATATGTAGTCTGTTACACAGCGGAACGTAGTTGTTCTTTTGATTACAGTTTTAT
This sequence comes from Ibidorhyncha struthersii, assembly GCA_013398815.1. Taxonomy (NCBI): domain Eukaryota; kingdom Metazoa; phylum Chordata; class Aves; order Charadriiformes; family Charadriidae; genus Ibidorhyncha; species Ibidorhyncha struthersii. The sequence goes on along the minus strand of VZSZ01004502.1, from coordinate 186,942 downwards.
AGTTGTGTGTATATATGAGAAAATATCAGCTTCTTGATTTTTTTCTCACTTTTTTAAAATCAGTTTTTTTCAGAAACACTTGAGAATCTGTTATGCTGAGCATAGCCAAATTCTTGTGTTTGACTGTATTAAGTCATAGTACAGTAAATATGCACCTATAGAAACTACTTTAAACTAAGGTCTTGTCAATTATGTGATTGCTATTAAAACAACTACTTCAGTATGACATGCATGGAATCCGGACTGTGACAAAAGGCCTCTACAACAGTGATAATTTCTAAAGGGTGTTTAACATTATTTGTACCCATAAAAACCCACTTCCTGGAACTCTGTAATTTCAACAGCAAATCCTGTATGGTTGCATGTCTTTTACGGCCCAGACATGTTGATCTTCTGTTCAATGTATTTTATGTTAACACAACATTTGGATAAGGGTGGAAGCATGTTTGCCAAACGGTTCTGGTTCTTCAGAGAAAGAAATTATCTAAAATACCCCACTTCTGGCTCCAGTTTGAAAGGCTTTCTGATTAATGCAAGATTTTATTAATGCTGGGATACTTGTCTGAAGTACAAACTAGATTGTAAAAACCCTACATTCTCGTTGATTACATATAGTTATCTCAAATTAAGTACAGGACTAATAAAACATTGTTTTACAGAATTAATACCAAAACACAATGTGCATTACAGAAATGTTGGGTGGAAGGGGCCGCCTTGAGACAATCTAGTTCAGTGGTCTCCAAACCTTTTTCATCATGCATCCCATCAGTAAAAAATTTTAAGCGTGCACCCCCAAGACACATATATTTATTCATTGATAAATTATATCATGTTCTACTGTACTAATATATTATGTACATTATAAAACCCCCACAAAATAGAAATTGAAAATATTTTAAATAGTGTTTATTTAATTTTGCTTAGTTATGTTTATTTTGTTTTGTAATTAAAAAAAAAATGGTTTATATTAAATATTTTCTTCCCACGCTCCACTCTGGAGACCACCAATCTAGTTGAATCTCCTCCTCAAAACTCTCTCTCCCTACGGAGACCTCTGGTCTGTCAAGTTCCTGGATCAAAATTGGAAGTGAAGGTAACACTGCCAGTGTTGTGGGAGGGTCTGCCACAGACCACCCAACTAAGTAAACAAGACTTTCTATAAATAACTGAACTGTCAGATAAAGGAAATAAATTGCATCTAATAAATGTCGTAAATGACAGCTAAAGTATGCCTAAAAATAGTAGCTTTGTCTTTCAGGTAGCAGGCTGGTAAGCTAGTGCTAGTTCCGAAATACCTATTCTGCAATAAACACTGCTCCGTATCTTCTCCTCCTGCCATTGCTGGAAGGGTAGTATATCATTCAGTGTATATTCAGCAGAAAGAGTGTATATTGACAACTGCTCAGCTTGGGGTATCACCCCTTGAAATGTCTAAGGAAGTCCTCTTACATGAGCCTTGCCTGGATGCATGCTCAAGCATATACTGTTTGGGAGATTTGAGTACTCAGCTAGGAAGGGGATTTGGGGTAAAAAATGGGTCATAATGTAAAGTGGTGCTGTTAGGATGTCTTGTTTCACATCCACGTCAAAAGTGATTGAGGCTTGCCTTCATCTGTAGTTGATACATCATTAATAGCTATTTGTCCTGCAATAAAATACTACAATTCACATTCAGGACTCCCAACCTAGCCATCACCTGGACATACTTTCTGACTGGGTTAATGCAGGCTCAAGATCTCTTGCTTTGGAAACAGGAGATGACGGAGGAAAGGGCAAGAATTTATCCTCTGCATTTCATCCATTCTATATAACCATATGTGCACTGCTAACAGTATGAAGTTGCTTGCCCCTTCAAAACTAATTCCATCTTCCATGACACTCTTGTCATGATGACTTAAAGTCATGATGTCAGTGCTGCTAATGCTAATCAGATAAACCTCTTATTTGCAACCTACAAGCCATTTAAAGAGGATAATGAGTTCCTACCTCCAGACAGAAGGCTGAGTTCAGAGGAAAGGGAGGTGGCTTCTAAACATAAGTGCGTAAGCAAGCCTAAAATGATTGTTTGCCCAAAGCTGTCACCACACTCAAGCAAGCAGGACCACCACTGGTAGAGATACAGCCTACAAACAAAAAGCTGCTTAAACAGACTAAGTATTGCTAGTTACGTAACTGTTAAAACGTGTACTAAGTTCTGTTATGCCATTAAGTTACCTTGATTGTTTGTGAAACAGCTGCACTAATGTGTCATTTTTGCACTTGTGTCTACAGTAGTAGATTTTATCTCCATGTAAATGAAGGGTATTTAAAAGCTTTAAAAAGTTCCTCTGTCGCTAATAAACAGAATATGTTACTTTTTTACTGTCAACTATGACTTGGTCAGGCCAGAGGCAGAGTCAGTGATGTGCAAAGTTGTCCTCTTTTTGTCTCTCAGAGAAACAGGATTAGTTGAACTGACAAAAGATTAGCAGGCAGATGGCACATCATGGAGGGCAAAGCACATTGTCAAAGCTTGTAAGACAATCTGCCCTGGGGAGGGTTTGGCTTGGCACCCATTAGAACATGATTTTCTCATTTTCTGCTCTAAATTTAAACTATAAGGAAGACAAAAAATAGTTATTGGGGTTCTCAAATTTTTCTTATTCATATGAGATACATAGAAGATTCTAAGCGTTCTTCTGCAAAATGCTGGGAAATGCATGGAAGGTATTTGCCTTGTACAAACAGGTTTACCACATGTATGCAGACAGCATGGTCCTGGAGCACAAAGACAGTGTTCCTCAATAAAAGGGGAATTCTACTGCTTCCTTGCCAAACAGGACAGCTAAGGTAGCACAGGTGGAGATGCCCAGAAAGACCGAATCAGGGTGTGTTGAAGGGCGTGCAGCAATTTCATCGTGCAAAAGCCCCTCATAACTGCCAGGTGCCCATCACTGTCTTCTTCCCAGCTCTGATACTGGATCCGTATCTAATATCTGAAGATGATGTAGCTAAAGTCCACAGGCAAAAGGTTTGTATGATTCAGAAGTTTGCCATAAAACTACCTAAGTAGTTAGTGATGTATAAACTCAAACCAGACTTACTTCTTGTGAAAAAAATAGCTCTGCAGCTTGTACAAGAAATATGGCATAGCTTGGCCAAATAGCTGCTTATAATATGGCACATCATGGTTCCGTCTTTGATCCTGCTTCTATTCTAGATGGCCACTATCGTTCTGTGAATGCTGTGCCTAACCTGTCGCTGGGTTTCCATCAACCTTTCTTTAGACGTAAGTGGAAGCTTGTGGTGAACTTCAGGATTTCCAACCTTGGTTTTCCAGTTTTTCTTAGGGGATGTTTTCTACGCATTCATTCTGATTACTGGTTGATTAAGGAATGTGATGACTACTATGACATAAACAACAACATTGGCCGCCTTGCTCCTGCCAAACTTTCAACTTATCTAACTGGGTCACTGGTTTACTGAGGTGCACTTCGGGGAAAATCCTGCCACAGCTAGTCGGATATTGAGAAGCTGCGAAGGCTTTTTTCCTACAAAAAGGGTTATTACCACAAAGTCTGATGCATAAAAAATTAGTTATATGCTAATCTTAGGGTTGGCAGGATGAGTAATCTGAGCATGAACGGAAGGCTCAGGCTTGGTAGGCATGATTCATATGATCCTCCCGGAGTCTGCAAAGGTTAGTGCCTTAACTGAATCATCAGCTTCTGATGTTGTTCCTTCTCTTCTTGCCCAAGAGAAGGAAGGAGTCTTAAACAGCCCAGCACCTTTTTCCCCAGCAGCCTGATAAAACTCCTGACCTTAAGTTTGTAGGGCTCAGGGCTCACATTGAGACAAGGAGCAGGGATGGTGAACAGCATGATTCAGCGCTGTGAGCTGATGGGGGTTGCTGATATTTGTGTTACTGGGAAGAGGAAGCTAGGCAGCTTTTTACAGCTACATTATCTTTAATAGTAAAAAATAAATTCAGGTAATGTTTTGATGTCTTATTTACTTTAAAATGCATGAAAAGGCAGTAATGGGCAATGCTTTACAACATTCCTTTCTGCTGCTTAAGATTTTTATTTGATTTAAAAAAAAAAAAAGAAAAATTTTGAACTGGTTGAAACCAGCAATGATTCTGTCACTGCCTTCAACGGGACTAGGATTCGACATCAGTGTCTATATTTGTAAGTCTGAATTTAGAACAAGTAGGAGAAAGCATTTGGTATGTTACAGACAAAAATTGTCTACACGCCATGTTCCATGCATAGTGAAAAATGATAGATATTCCATCTGTACACATGCTTATCCAATTTGCGGGTTTTTTTTTTTAAATAGCTCATTAAATTACATATCTTAGGGTTAACAGATGTATGGTGCCTTTGTACCAGCTTCTACTTGCACTGCTGGACAGAGAAAAAAAAAAAAAAAACATACTTGGAAGTTAAGTTCTAATCCTCCAAACTCACCTGGACCAAGAAGAAATTCTGGTCTTAGTCAAATTCAAGTAAAATTTGGCAAAATCCTCCCCTCCAAAACGCAGGCAGTTGCACACAGGCCTACGTTACTAGCTGTGACTCTCCTGTGTCCTCTCCAAGTTTCGAACCTGCCTGTACCCTGTAGTCTGAGAAGCAAGGGGTTTAGACCAAGGAGTAAAGGTAAGCGGGTTGTGCAGTGAGTTGGATCAGGACTTGTCAGGATTTGACACGCAAGCTCAATTCTGCTTTTCTTGTAGTCAGCAACTACTATGCCCACATTCCATTATCTCCCAGAACCAATAAACTGTAATTTTTCATAACCTACATCTTTATAACAATCGATTGCATCATATAGTTATGCTTTTTCTTACAGTTTTGGATTATGTGAACTGTTCAGATTCTAAATTACCCTTTGCCCTGCATATCACTAGGTTAATACAAGACAGGTGCTGACTGGACCCTTTCTTATCCCAGCATCTGTGGCCTCACCTGTGACTGTGACTCCTGGCCTTGTGCACGTGGCGATTTACAACTAACGGACAGGCATCAGATTGCTCAGCTTCTAATGCCAGCCTTGGGCGGCTGAGATCTCAGTACTAAATTAACTCTGTTGGAACAGAGTTACTAATGTTGATCCAACCTCCTCTACTAGCAAATTTCTCTATTAGAATAAGTTAAAAAAATTGTAAGTTTAGGTGCTGGAGCTCAAAATTTGTTTCTTTTTAATAAATATTCACAGAAATAGCACATAATAACTACAAGTGTAATACCTTTACAAAATCACCTTTAAATGGGTAACAGTGAAGCAGCAGTGAAAGAATGAACAGTCTTGAAGAATACTGAATTGCCACATACCTACACGCTCCCTTTCGCACACAAATAAGGTCAGTGCGTGTTCAGAGTGGGCAAAGCGGTGGCCGGCGGGCACCCCCGGCAGGCCCCGGAGGGGAGGCTGTCCCCCCTACCCCAAGCCCCATTACTCGCAATGACATTTCGGGTGAGTTTCTCTGTATTTGGCAGTTCTGTCAGAGCGCGCGGCTGACAGCTCCAGGGACGCTTTCTCCTTTTCTCACCACGAAATATCGGGG
>VZSZ01004502.1:161690-180614 GCA_013398815.1 Ibidorhyncha struthersii | reverse complement strand
CGAGCCATCCTCCTCCTCCGCCGTGCCCTCCCCGGTATCTACGGTTCGCCCGGTTGCGCCTGGCAGCTCCTTGGGTGCATCAGGGTCGCAGGGGAAAAACGTAGAGGGAAAAGACAAGTCCTGCCTCTAAGGTTTGTACGGCTGAAGCCACCAGTGAATTTTTGTACTTGCCTCAGCTCCCTACCTGTGATTTGCTCCTCCACCAAATGCTCTAAACGAAGCTGTACTGGCTTGGCTTCTTTTCTAGTTACAGGTGAGCAAAGAACCGGCTGCAAATTTTGACAAGTGTTATTTTTAATAAAATGAGCACAAAGGTCTCAGTTCTGAGGGATCTGTGCAGATGACTTTGTGCCAAGCGGTACCAATATAAATTATTGAGCCTCCCAGTTTCACATGGTTTGCTTCGTTTTTTTTTTCCTATCATTAGGAGGCACGTGCGTGCTTTTTTACTCATATGCCACGTTCTTTTTTCCTATAGCACCAAGCAGTAAATGAATAGGTTGCTGGGGAAGTAAGGGGGGGTGACAGCAATAAAAGAGCATTTGAGGGAAAATAGAATTGCTGTCAATACGACAGCCTGTCACTCATTTCAGGAAATACGAAACGCTCTTGCCGTTGGGTAACAGCAGGCTAATGTGTTACTTTCCAAATGCATGTATTCTACAGATCTGTACGGATTTCAAGAAAACAAAAAATGTTTTTCAGAAAAGCTGGCTTCATCCTATGTCTGTTTTAGGGCACAGAAAAAAAAAGGGGACAGAAAGGAGCAACTGAAAAGGTAGAGGATGGGCTTAGTTTGGGGCATGTGACATATAAACTGCTGCTGTACAAGTGGTGATTGAATTTGTGTGAGTAAAGGGGATGTCATTAAAAGCAATAAATAGATTGAAATAAAACCATTGAAGGTAAATCCCTAGAGGACACTAACTGAAAGCAGTTGAGAAGAGAAACTGTGGAAGGAAACTGAGAAACTGCTACTTTTTTAAATATAAAGGGACTAAAGGTAGAGTGATATTGAGAATGGTGAAGATGATGTAATGGCCCTAAGGCTTACTAGGAAGAGATCGTTTAAGTAATTAGAAACACACAGATACTTTTATCTCTAGGGACTGTAACTTCATTGTCAGAGGAGAAATACCAGTGTAATTTTGGGCAGAACTGAGCAAAAGGTGCCTATTATGTCCATAGCGAGTATAAAAAACCCAGGTGTTCCTTTTCATAGCCCTTTCAAGAATCAAGATCTAAGTTACGGTTTTATAGCTGGTTAATGACTTAGCGGTGCTAAAATAGCTCAGAGAATTTGAAGCATCTCTGGCAAGCAAAACTTTTTCTATGTATTTATGATCCTTGGCACGATACAAGCTCTTGATATACAGCAAAGGCATGGGTCTTTTCTTCCCTCTCTAAAATAGGAGAGACAGGGCAGGCTCTGACATTTGTTCAGAAGCTCTACAACCCTTCTTCCTGCAGTTTCTTTCACATGACTTCTAAACAGCATGTTGAATTTTGTGAGCTAACTCTTTCCCAACTTCTGTATCCACTTCTGTGCCAGAATTCAGTAAATACTCTAGGTCAAAATTTCAGTTTATTTAAATTCTGCTGGATTTGACCTTGAGTTAGTGTAAGCTTGTGTACATCCATTCATTTCAATGCTATTTCAGTGTTCAGCCTCTGCACTGCTAACAATAAGTAACTTGCCTGCTGGTAATTCTTATAAGACCCATTTGCTTAAAAGGTGTATCAGAAATAGCAACTATAGATAGGACAGAAAGAAGACTATAACATTAAGGCTTTCTTTTCTGAAGCGAGTCGGAAACCTTGAACAGTAAAAACAACAAAACCCACCTGCTTTCTAGTTACTTAATTTTGATTGCTTTTGGTTCTTAAGAATCCATGCAGTCCTTTATTGTGCCAAATTGCAATGCGATGCTTTTAAATAGTTGCATAATCTTACAAACTAACTGAAAGATTGAAAGTGCATTTAAGGTATACTGTGTTTTAAAGCCTTTCCGTAAAGGACACCATGACTGGTGTCCGCCTGAAAGCAAGGTGCTAGCTTCAACAGTAATCTGCATTTCCTAGTCACCGTGCCAGGCGGTGCTCTTTCAGACAGGTTAGCATGCTTATGGCTGAGCTGGCACATAGTCAACGTAGCCTGATGTGTTAAAGATGGTCCTCCCCAGAAGAAGCTGTGGGAGCTGGGGTGGGATACTCAGCATTGCCGGGGTGTCGCAGATACCTGATCTTAGAATCACAGAAGACTTCAGCTTCAAAAACAGACATATTTTTTTTCAGGGGCAATACGTTGTTTCTTAGAATATTGTCTGAACCCATATTCATTCTCAAACCCCAGTATAACAGTTCTATGCAGCAATAAAAACATACTTCTTTTTCTCTCGTTTTAGGATTCAGGGTTAAGATTCCACTATGTGGCTGCCGGAGAAAGGGGTAAACCACTCATGCTGCTGCTTCATGGCTTTCCAGAATTCTGGTAAAACTCCCTATGTGCCTTTCATGTATAAAAGAGGCTGCTTAAGATACCTGAGAGTGATCTTCTCAGCTTAAGTATCCCCAGCGTGATCCATTTTATCTGTCTAAGAATACTAACTAATGGCATGAAGTTTTAGTAGGGAACCAACTATTGAAACATTTTTAAACTGCAGCATCCACAAAAAATTCCTGCAGGCTTATGCAAACCAACCATCTTTTTTGCACTGTCAATCCATTTTTCCCCTAGTATGTACACTTCTCTTCAAATGTTGGGGAGGAACTGCTCATTTTTAATTAATTTCCTGTTTGGATAACAGTTGTACTAATATGGCTAAACCTATGAATTATAGCAGAGGGTGTTAAAATGAGGATCCTTTATATGTTAAGTGTAATACGGATTGCTGCGTTTATTAAAAATACTATGCATTAGTTTTTAACTGGGGGAGGGGAAGAAGAACTATGAGTTCTATAGGCTATTGTACAGCCTAATTTCAGAATGCTACTCAGGGAAAAAGGTTCTATTATTAGTTCATCATAAGATGAATGATGAATCAAACCAAATCCTAAATGTTTGTTTATAACAGTGAAAAGCAGTCATGTGTCTAATGGTTTAAGAAAATTGCTCAGGCTGTCATTGCCAGGTTTAACTAGTGAAGCATGGCTTACAGAACTTTCACCGAAAAAACAATAAGGGAATAGTGGAGGTGGTGATGCTAGTAATTCAGCCAGTTAAACATCCTTTTCCTTTCTAAACTGAGATATGGAGCTAGGGCTCCACTGTTGGAATTGTGATTTCTCAAGCTGGACTCAGGTCATACCATGATAAATTGACCCAGGTAAAACAGAGGTCAGTTCTCTTCCCTTAACAATTTCCTATAGATACTAACAGCCTGGAGGATGGTGGTGGAAAGTCATATTTATTTTAGGATAAATTTTCAAAGAAGCGGATTGTTCTAAAAACAAATGGCTATCTAAAAGGAGTAAAACTGTAAACTTTGATTAAAAAGACAGTTAGATGGGGGGATGCGTATTCTATGCAAACAGTATGCATACCTTGCATAATGCGTATTCTAGCACAATAAGACAACTGAGACTACAGCTCGTTTCCCCTACAATGGGAATAGCAATGGAAAATTTAGCATTTCATATACATATTCTACTGAGATCTGGTATATTATTTTCAAAAGGCAGAAGGCTATTCTTACAGTTTAGAATGGTGAGTGACAGTTAATATATTGTATTATCTGACCATTCAAAAGGAATGAATGAGAAACTGTTACATAGGTCACTGGGAGCACCAGTAGCATAGTTTATACAACTGTTTTTTAAAAAAGACATGCCAATAGTCACGCTACCAATACTGATGTTGGTTAGTTAATTCAATCAGTGAAGATTTTTTTATGCAAGAATAGAGATTGTTCTGAGAGCACAAGGTAAAATAATCACAATTTAAGAGATATTTAAAGCAGCATCAAATTTGTATCGTTTGGCTAGAAAAAAAACACCCAAAAAACGACAAAATGGATATGATACACAGTTACAATTCTTAATTGCAAAAAATCTTCTGCCTTCAAATTTCTCAAGGTAGAAGTAGGACAACTATAACCAGACAATACTGACCTTAGTGAGTGATTGAGACTGTCCAGAGATGAAAGATCACTTAAGAATATAATGCACCAGAGCCATTAAGTGTTTTAGATGCATAAGAACTTGAAAATTACTGTCAATGTTGTGGAAAGACAATAATAAAATATTTTAAACTGGGCATGTGTTGAGACAGCTGGGTACCTATAAGACTTGTGTGTGAGCTGCTAAATTTTGTACAAGCTGCCTTTCAGAAATAATGTGATCAGAAAGTGACAAAATAGTTTCCATTATTTAACCTTATGAAAATGAAAGTGTTCACCAACATTTCCAAATTCTGCTTGCAAAGCAGTTGTCCAATAGTTACATTCCATATGTGGTAAAAGGGTTTCTTTGAATATAAAACCTATCTTTTTGGTAGGTCAGATGCTTGGTGCTCGATGGACTGTTGTGAAAACAGAAGATGAGGATAGCAAGGAGACATTTTCTAAAAATGAAAATAGTTTATTTATTTATTTATGGGCCTCGTTGTGTCTTCTTACTGAAGTATATAAGATAGCTACAACAGTTACCATGGCAAATTCAGCTACCAAGTCATTGTATAATGCCTTTAAAAATTTCATTCCTGGAGATCTCGGCTAAATCTTGTGTTTGCATTATATGGTACTGAAAGGAAAAAGTTTTGACTTTCTGGGTTTTTTTGTCTTTTTTTCTGTTCTATTTATATGAATACAAATTTCTATAATTAATGAGTGTTACTGTAATATTACGTAATTAAGTTCAAAATCCCTAATAGGCAAAGCTAAAGTGAAAGAGCCAATGGTCCAATATAGACACTGTTTGAATTAAGGTAGAATTCTGTACATCACTCTTACGTTTGCTGATGATCCATACGTTATGTATCATTTAGCTGACATTGTTGAAATAAGAGCAGAAGTAAAAACTAGATCCTCGCACAGAGGGATGGAGCCATTATTGTATATGCCTAGATGGATCATGTTTTTGTATAACTTTCTATTACAGTATAAGGTAAGATCATGTCTGTCTTGGTAATGGCTATTCTGAAGTTTATTTGGTTTCAATAATAGTCGAAGGGCAGGTAGGTCTTGCAGGATGAGATCCACCATTTTCTTGTTATTTTTGCTTCATAACACACATGTAGTCACTACATGCTATTACGGAATGAGGAACAGCCCAGGCCTTTGGCTGAATTCTTAATTTTGCGTGTCTTTTAATGTGTGTAACTTTATCACTCTTTTCCATAGAAACACAAGCAATGAAATACTTTGTGTAGCACCAACACGTTGAAAGATTGTTCTGGAGCAATTCTAGTATAGAGATACAGATGAAAGTGTACATAATATAAATGATATATACCTCACCGAGTTCATTTGTTATTCATTGTATTTCTTTCTTCGGTTTATTTAGTGCATTAATTATCTGACATTCCTTTTCTGAAAAGAAAAAGAAAAACCCAAAACATGCCTTGAGGCATTTTTCCCTACTCCATCAAAATGTGTGTGTGAGCAAGCCAGAGAGAAGAGAAAGCTTTTCAGACCTTACTTTTTTGATGATACTATGGCTCCAAGGATAAAACAGAATAGTCGTCTGTGCGCTTTGGTTTATGCCTGCTTCCTTTGCAGCAAAGGGACCACGCCAGACTCCAGGAACTGTTGAAACACCCAGGTTCTGGCCATGCCCCCTTTCTGGCAGCTGCACTTCCTTACTGGGGAGTTCAAGAAGGGACCACAAAACTACTATAGCCACAAAGGACCATCAACATACCACAGAGAGAAAAAAAAAATCTCGTTGCGAACAAAGCCATGCTAATTTACCCTCAGCTATTTGGGATCAAAAGCATTGAGTGCATTTTGGTATCGTACTGCTTGACCTGATAACTCCAACTTTTTTTTCCCCTTTGTTAGGTATTCTTGGCGCCATCAGTTGCGGGAATTTAAAAGTGAATATCGAGTGGTGGCCCTGGATTTAAGAGGTTATGGAGAAACAGATGCTCCTTCTCACAAAGAAAACTACAAGTTAGATTGCCTGATAACAGACATAAAGGATATTTTGGAATCTCTAGGTGCGTTAGTAGAAGACAAACTACTCTGCTCACAGATTTTCTGGGGAAAAAACCCCATAAAGATCTAGCATTGATTTTTTTTTTTTTAAACTGCATTCTCTTTAATAGACACAGATTGTATTATTATACATTACAGATATGTATAGATATAAATCTAAGGATACTCATATTTTATGGACTCATCAATGAAAAAGGTTTGTTTTCTAATTATGATGTGTATGCTACTATAAACAATACATAAAGATGATTTTCCATCACAAGTTTAAACAAAAATCTTCCCTGTGTTCTGTGAAATCCAGCAGTACAGACCTATGGTCTTTTTCCCTAAGAAGGTCTTTGATTACTCCTAGCCAGTGCATTTAGTGGATAATGCTCTGAATTAGATTCTAATTGCACTTGCAGAGCAAAGAATTTAAATTTAAATCAGGTGACATTTTTCTTGCACAAACAAGTTAGAATAAATATTGTGGGCTTTATAAAGACGGTGACAGTACATCTGCTGTATTAAAAAAAAATCCCTAAATACTACTCCTGCACAGTAGTCATTTCTCGAGAGCTGAATCACTCAGTCTTATACAACAGTGAGAAGAACAGAAGGGAGAACAAGGGACACATTGCTCCCTGTGGCAAACGCATGGTGTAACGGTCTAGAGCTGACGTGAGTCTGCAAAATTTGCCCTTCCAGTTCAGTTCAAAGCATAGCTGTTCTGGCGATAAACTGTAACACGTAGTGAAGGGTATTTCCCTTCCATCCCAATAGAAAGATAAGGGCTTAGACTCTCATTGTCTGAATCATTTTAATTCCCTGGATACTCTGTGGATAGTGAAACAACTTACTGCATATCACATGAGGAAATAATAAAGCAGCGATTGCAGATCTAAGGTTTGAATTTAGGATTTGCTTGGCTCGTGATGTTTGAATATTATCAAAAGATTGGGCAGGCAGTCCCCACACTGTGTTTACGTTTTCCAACCTTTTCTGGTTGTGTTAATCTCCATGGTAATGCCATGGTTATGCTTGAGAAGTGCCCTCATCATAATTCAATTTCATAGGGATTTAAAATTTTTGGGGAAAAGTATTTCTGAGGCTTGTTATCTTTGTTTATTCTAAGTTAAATTCTTTTGGAGAACTTGATTATATCAAAAGTGCTCCTAAAGATTTCTATGCAAGAGGGGTTATAAGGTGCTTTGACAACTGTGTTCAAATTTATGTCAGAATTCTAAACAATTTGGCTTTTATACATTTCATTTGTAATGTATTAAATTCCTCAATGAGGAGGGTGATGGTATCTGACAATATAGTATGTATTCCAGCAGTGGTTAAAGGCGGAATGGTTAGGCTTTCAAAAACAGTCATGATTTTTCTCCCCCCTTTTATTGCTGCTAAATTACTGGTTTTATCGATGGAAGAATAAGTAAGTGAATGCTGAGAACTTCAAATTAGCTATCAAAACAGCATATTGAGAAAAGCTACAGGCCTACTAAGTATATAAATGTGTGTATTTATGTGTGTATATATATGCTATATATATGGCTATTAAGCATAACGCCCACTTTTTGAATAATGATGATGTTCAATGCTTAGATAACCTCCCATATTCAGAGAAATTCATAAGGATTAGTTTTGTTCAGGAGGAGCTCTGGAGATTGCTCAGTCTTTCTGTCTGCAGTTTCAAACTCCAGACTCCCTAAACATGACAAATGTACATGCATTATAATGACTGCAAGTTGAATTGTATATCTGACCCTGCATTGGCCAAGATGTGAACAGGGTGGCCATTTGGATACCAACTGACTTTAGTTTGACATTGAGGTAGTGTGTAGTTAAGTTGTAATTCAAGTCCAATTAAAACATTTTAATTATTTGTTAATTTTTAAACTATAACAATGCACTATTTTGTCTGGCCATTAGTAATGGAAGCAGTGCGGTATTAGTTAGTTACATTAATAAATGTGCTGGACCACCTATTTTGCCCATTAATGATTTTATTCTATGTGATAATTTGTATGGATACAAATTCCACTGAAATAAAAGCACAAATCTGTGTTTATGTGGTAGGATACAACAAGTGTGTGTTGATTGGCCATGACTGGGGAGGAATGATCGCTTGGTTAGTGGCTATATGTTACCCTGAAATGGTGACTAAGCTGATTGTGGTTAATTTCCCTCATCCTTCTGTGTTTACAGGTGAGTTTTATAGTAGTCTTTGTTAATCCAGAGTATCTGCATTTTCATTAAGATTGTGTTTGCTCTGAGGTTGCTAAAGAAGAACCAACTACTTGCCCCTTTAGATGGTCAGTAGATAAGTTGCCAGTACTTAGTGCCTCTCACAATCTGGACTGTGTTTTATGAAGCGGTAAGGTATCAAGTATTTGACTTATGGAAATAATTTATTCTATGAAGTGGGAGTGCTTGCAACCAAACTTGCTGATGTTTTTCTTAATCCTTGAAGGCCCACAGACATAATTTTCATATACATGAATCTGTTTTACACCACTTCAGCAGGATAAAATTCCCTGAACTGGAGTGTATATTGCATTCCACCTAGGTTAAGGCCTCAGTGCATTATTAAATCTGCATAAACAGCCTTTGTATAAATGTGAATCAGACATTAGAATTTAATCCTGATGTAGGTGACAGGTGACAATTTATGATCTTGTACAATATTCATTGGAAAAAGACAGCCTTTCCAGGCTGCTTACTGGAGGCTCAGGAACGTACTAGTAGTGAGCTGAAAAAAGGATTTAGGTGCACTAGCAAAATTTGTTTTGTGACAAGCTTGTCTACTACCTAGAATTACAAAACATTTCATAGGGATTGTATCAACATTCAGTAATTAAAAAGAAAGTAGCATCTCCCTGATTTTAATTTCTTCAATTGCTGACCTTACCCTATTTCCATTTAAAAAGTCACCCCATTTCCCCAGAAATAGTTAAGAATATTCAGTGCAGCTTTAATTTTCATTTCAGTTAAATATAAATCTGACCTTACACCACCGTGGAATCCAAACCGTTCACACATGTTCTCACAGTGTTCTTGGGCACCTTTCTAAGATACTAAAAACCATTTTGCCGGGTAGTTAAGTCTCACTTACCCAAGGAAAGGTCTGTTCACCACCAGCTGAGCAAGCAGCAGCTTTTTGCAGCATTTTCACTGAAAGCAGGAGCTTTTTGCAGTATTTTCATTCAGTGCAGGAGCCAGGCTATATAGAAGACAAATACATTTTATTATAGTATTTATTAGTATTCGTTTGCACATTTGTTAAAGTACAAAATCTGTTCTGTAGCTTAATAAAGTCTCCCGGGATTGACTTTGTTCTACTGTGCATTAAATGAAAATACACAGTTTATAAATTGTGCAGAAAAGTGAACAGTGCTGATGATGGTCCATCAAGGAAAAATATAATGGGTGATGCAATTTAAGAATGTATAAAATATGAAAGAATAAGAAGATAGCTGACACTTCAGTTTACTTCGTTTTAAAACCCATTTTTATTCACTGTCAGAATTAGTATTTCAGAGATTATCTTCTATGTTGGGAGTGCAGTTTTACCTTCCTAAAATTGCGCCTGTAAAGGATAGGTTCTAGACTTCCTAGTACCTGCATACATGCTGTCGTTGCTTCGAAGAAGTTAGATATTTGAGTGTCAGTGTTGGCTCATGCAACTCATTGGAGACAAAATTACAATTAAAAAAAAAAAAAAAGACTTAATTCAAATTTGGCTATATCTTTTTTTTTTGTTGTATATGCTCCAGTGTCTTTAAAAAGTGACACTATGTAATCTTGATTACAATTCTTGAAATTGCCAAGAAGATAACTGTTAGAAAAAGTATGTACATTCGTGAACAGGATTGATGCTGTCTTTAGAATGTAAGTGGTTTATCATCTACAGATTTCTGTGCATCACACCTTCGACGAGAGAAATACTTAAAGACTTGTATTTATGCCTCTCATTCCATAGCTGAAAAAAATGCTTTGGACTAGCTACACAAATAGATCGCTAAGTGGAAACCTATCGTGCGATTAAACTCTCCTGTGTCACTGCCCTCACCTAATCTTTGGCAGGCTTCTGGTTTGCTGACTGTTTCTATTAACATATAAAAGTATGTTTTAATGGCCACATCATATACCTACTCCTGAAACAATAATCATCTTTTGTCACATAGCATGCTCTAACGTAATATTTTTAAAACATTCCTTTAAGTTTAAAAAATAGTAATATTAACAGTAATTTTGTTTGAGTCATCAGTTTTCATTTTTAATTCATGGACATTTTTGTTTCAGAATACATTCTACGACATCCATCACAATTGATTAAATCTGGTTACTACTTCTTTTTCCAAATGCCATGGTTTCCTGAATTCATGTTTACAGTAAATGATTTCAAGGTGAGCAAAATGAGTGCTCTTGTTTATATATTTAACTGTGAGTGATGGAAGAATTGCCACCTACATTGATCCTTTCTGATGTAGTTATAATTACTGGAAAAAATACAGAGCTTTCTGATTTTTCTTCTTAAGCTTTATATATTTTTATAAAGTAGGATGTAAGTACATAGAGTCTGTGAGATTAACTCTTGCTTTTACGTTTCTGGGAGGCATTCCGGTACATACTTTTAGCCTCAAGCACTACAGTGCATTTCTCCACCTAGACAGTCTGCTGGTTTTACTTGTGCCCATGCCGGTGGGACATATTTTGTGCCTGGGGAACTCCTGCTAACTTATCTGAAGCTCCCGTGTGCTGTGGGACATCCTCTTACGCCTCAGAGCCTGCTACAGGGCAGGCAGCCTGGGAGTCTGGGCATCAGATTCAGCCAGGTGATTAATTCTGCCTAAGGAACCAACAAGGCCGACAGCTTGTATAACCTCGAAAAATAAGTACAAGCATATAGAAAGGGGAAAAAGCAGCTGCAGGCATGCATCCTCCTACATGCACACAGCCCAGTGCAAAGCGCCCAGTGCTGCGTGCACGCAGGGCACAGCAAGCTGGGGAGGTCCTGAATCATTCTCCCTCCCACCCTCTCAGCTGCTGGGGTCACCCCAAAGAAAAGTATGTGCCTGAACTTGCCTTTGCTTTCACAGGTGGCAGGTCAGAGTGCAGAACTGAGTAACTTGGTAACACTGGTATTTGCCTGTACTTGATTATTCTGAAGTTACACCAGAAATAAGTTTACTGTGTGCTTTACACATAACTGTCTAAAAAAAAGCACTTAAACCATTAATTATACTCCAGACAATGTACAAATAGATTTTAGAAAGGTGTGTCCTGTTGAAGGAGAGAAATCACATTTTCTAGCTATCTCATGTGGTGGCTTTTTATTCTTTTGTAGGTTCTGAAAAGTTTATTTACCAGCCAGGCCACTGGAATTGGAAGGAAAGGCTGCAGATTAACAGCAGAGGATATTGAAGCTTATCTCTATGTCTTTTCACAACCTGGAGCATTAACTGGACCCATTAACCATTACAGAAGTATTTTCAGGTGAGTAGAACATTCTGAAACAAGGTTAAATATTCCAGAGACCCCTGGAGGCCAAAAATGTTATTGCACCTTCTGCCGCTAAAGTCGAAGGAAAAAACACAAATACGTTTCTTAAGTCTCAACACGTAACAAACGTATTCAGTGTCAAGCGGTGTGATGCAAAGTGAATTGTATGAGATATCCACAGAAAACAGTGACACAGAGTGCAGATAAGGAAAAATCTTTGTTTCAAAATCTAATAAAGCAAAGACCCTTCCTCATTCATAGAACCCATGGCAATCACAAAAATCCATCTCTAAATAATACTTACAAAATTAACATCAATTAATTGTTTGCATTACAGTTTATCTTATCTAATAATAAGCTCTATGAAGAGCTTATTATTAGATAATACTACTAGATATTATGGCATCTGAGTAAGTTACCCTCACTTGTAACTTTACAAAAAATATGTCTGACTTTAATTTTATTGTGTTTGTGCTGTTTTGTTTGTTTGTTTTAAAAAAAAACAAACGGTGTGGTAGGGTTTTTTTGTAGCTAAGCCTAAAACTAACCCTTACTTGGCTTTTTTTGTTCCTGCATTGGTCTCATCAGACTCCCTGGCAGCAGTAAGCACGTATAGCAGGGAGCACACATACTCTAAAACTGAGAGAGAGTATGATAATAGGAAATATTTTTGCAAGCTTAATATTTATTTTATTTTCTCCAGCAGTTTTCTAACAGTTTTAACTTTCCTGGAAGGAGTTAGCTTGGCCTTGGAGACCGACGCCCCCTTTTTATCTACCAAAAACATAACAGAGCCAGAAGGTCTTTAACTCTGCGTTTACTCTACTTAGGACCGCTAGCTGTAACCTGAAGGACTATACCAAGAAGAGTGGGATTTAACTCTTTTTTCCTTTACTGCCTCCAGTCTTTAGCAGTGCTAAATCTCCTGCACGCATCTCTAACACAAGACCAGCTTCCCAATATTCTTTAAAAATTCCAACTCTTTTCCTTCCATAAACTCAGAAAGTCGATTTTTGAAGTGGATTAACTTTTTATTTTCCCTAGTCCGAATTTAGTGCCACCTTTCTGTGCCTTCCATGCTGTCGCTGTCAGGAGAGCAGTCAGCAGGGAAATACTGGGAGGAAAACGGGGATCTGAGCTAGATGCTGCCTTGTACAGGCTAAGAGATAAAACAAGAAAGTAGAGAGATGGTAACTTTTCTTCTAAACAAGTTAACACCAGGCACAGACTCCAACGGGGAATAAACGAGATGGCTGTGCTGGTAACAGTATACTTACTTAAAACTAAGCAGAGAGTGGTGATGACATCAGCTGGGATGTCCAAGGGCAACAGGGAGCTGTGCGGCTGCACAGCAGCTCCCTGGCCCTGCAACTGCACTGCGGGAGCCCCCAGGGTAGGGCTAATGAGGAGCTGGAGAGGCATGAGCGCCCTGAGCCTCATTCGTTACGTTTGCACCTCGCATCAGTGAGCGTGCACATTAACCAGATGCTTCTCTGACAATAACAGTGGAATATCCGTGATAGCTGATAGCTGAATTGCTATGGGCTTCAGACGAGAGGAATGTAAGATTTGCGCATGTTTAAACTATTGTTTCAGGCCTTTTCAGGCTCGAAAGATGCCGTGTATCAGTTATTAATCAGAAAGTATCTCCACAGCTATTAATTCCTGTGCGCATGTGTGTACGTTCATGCATTGTTTAGTTTATTTTTGTGATGAAAGTATACCTGTACTAAATTCAGAGAATATTATTGTAAGTGCTGTCTAGCCACAATGCAGCAGGCTTTGGACTGGAAGGAAAAGATTGGTCCTCAGCTCATTCAGTTCTTGCCACCAATTCTGATGGTCACACCTTATGGGATGTGAATCATTAAATATTAAAACTGGATTGAAATTTTCACTTCCTCTCGTATAAGCCATTGAGCGGCACTTTGATGCTAATGCCTGAATGAGCATACGATCCGCTGGATCAAGCACTGGCTGACTGGAAGGTCCCAAAGAGTGGTGCTCAATGGATTTAAATCCAGCTGGCGGCCGGTCACAAGTGGTGTGCCTCAGGGCTCAGTGTTGGGACCATTTCTGTTCAATGTCTTTATTGATGATCTTGATAAGGGCATAGGGTGTATCATCAGCAAGTTTGCAGATGACACCAAGTTAAGCAGGAGTGTTGATTCCCAGGAGGACAGGGAAGCTCTACAGAGAGACTTAGATAGATTGGATCACTGGGCCAACAGCAATGGTATGAGTTTCAACAAGGGCAAGTGGCAGGTTCTGCACTTGGGCCACAATAACCCCATGCAGCGCTACAGGCTTGGGGAGGTGTGGCTGGAAAGCTGCCTGGCAGAAAGAGACCTGGGGGTTCTAATTGACAAGCGGCTGAATATGAGCCGGCAGTGTGCCCAGGTGGCCAAGAAAGCCAACGGCATCCTGGCTTGTATTAGAAATAGCGTGGCCAGCAGAAGTAGGGAGGTGATTGTGCCCCTGTACTCAGCACTGGTGAGGCCACACCTCGAGTATTGTGTCCAGTTTTGGGCACCGCAATACAAGAGAGATATCGAGGTGCTGGAGCGAGTGCAGAGGAGGGCAACGAAACTGGTGAAGGGTCTAGCAGACAAATCATATGACGAGTGGTTGAAGGAGCTGGGACTGTTTAGTTTGAGGAAGAGGAGGCTGAGGGGAGACCTCATCGCTCTCTACAACTATTTGAAAGGACACTGTAGAGAGGTTGGTGCTGGTCTCTTCTCACAGGTAATTAATGACAGAACAAGAGGGAATGGCTTCAAGCTCCAACAGGGTAGGTTTAGACTGAACATCAGGAAAGAATTTTTCACAGAAAGGGTGGTTGGGCATTGGAATAGACTGCCCAGGGAGGTGGTTGAGTCACCATCCCTGGATGTGTTTAAGAGACGTTTAGATGTGGTGTTGGCGGATATGGTGTAGCGGAGAACTTTGTAGAGTAGGGTAGATGGTTGGACTCGATGATCCCCAGGGTCTCTTCCAACCTAGACAATTCTATGATTCTATGATTCTATGACTTGCATTCACTGTAACTCCCCGTGGGCTGACACGGGTGACCTACGTGTTAAAGGTTTCCAACTCATTAGTATCCACCTGGAGTTTCATTCTTCAGAGCTTAATTTTTCTGGAAAGTTATTTCTAAAGAGACGATTGAAATCACCTACTTCCATCCATCACCAACACATCCTTGTATAAATAGCGCAGCAGTCATTCCTTTCACTATAGATAAAAACATTTTTGGAATAAAACTCATGAAGCTTTTTGTGTCATGCTTGGTTAAGAGAGATAGGTAAGCAGTTGAAGCTTAAATTACTTCTGATATGCCATTTTTTAGAAAATGGGATTACTTCTCTTACGGCAGTTAAGTACTTCGGTATTTGTTTACAGAAAAACTGCTGGTCAACTAACAGTGCTGTATGAAGGTTTGAGTCTGTTTTTCAAAGACTTAAATGTCACAAGTGGAACTTCCCTTTCTAAATTTGGAATCTGAGTGTTAACCCTTGTTGGAGGAGATTTCTAGAAACTTTAGGCACAGTGTAATGTGCCATATTCCAGACGGAAAAGAAATATAGTGTAGCTCATAGGCAATAAAAAATGACAGGTGGTTTATCTATGCAGCGTGCATAAAAAGCCCAGTAGAGTTTTCCTAAGTGAGGCTACAAATCTTGTATGGCACTTAGCCACAAAAGAATAATAGCAAACCCTACAGCAGTGAAAAAATACATGTATAAATAGTGAAGAGATCCAGGATACTGGATTTAAAATGTAAAGAGATTAGTCTAAATGCAATGAATCAGATTATCAATTTTTAAAACTGATACTATGAATAAGTTATGGTTCAGTGGGTTAGGTCAGTTTGTTTGAAAAATGAGATTTTAAATCCACTCCTACAAAAGCCATTTTAAGGATTTTCCTAATTCATCAATCAAAATGATATTAAATTATTATTTAAAGTGACCTTTTAATAATATGTCGACATTACGTATAAGTAGTACATATACGTATGTGTTCAAAGTCTCCATTTCTTTGTCTTATCTTAAACTAATGCATGCCATCTTCTTTGTCTTTCCCTTTTTACAGAGCATAGTCTCTTAACTAACTCCCAAGTTTCAACTTCGCACTTAAGTTTGTCATAAAAGTTTGTTCAGAAAATCTTCTTTATAAATTACTGGTTTAAAATAATCAAGTTTGAGCATTAGTAAAATGAAGATTTGTGTCTGATCAGATGAATCTGTTTTGAATTGTCACAGCTAGTCTGTTACAATATGTGGCTAATATTAAGCAATTTGAGCATAAATTAGATAAATTTTTCAGCATCTCTGAAATAGATATACTGGATTAAATTCTGGTGGGTTAATATGGTTTATGTTAAAATAGTCTTTCATTTCTAGGTACCTCTATCTTTCCTAATGTGGACCTTTAATGTGAGGAAATGTTTATAAAATATTCAATTTAAAATAATTGTATTAAGAAAAAATAATTTTTTACTGAAAGTTTAAATAGGTCATTGTGGTGGTAAATTTTTACTAACATTTTATTTTCTAAGGGTTTTTCTTCAAAGTATCAATAAAATGTCTTATAATGTATTTATCTTTAAAGACTGTCTAGTCTGCCAAAGCTCTGGGTTGTGATGTTACAGTTTTAAAGAGATTATGACTCCATGAAAAGCAAATTTTTACGGAACGGTTTTCTTTCACTGCATACAGATGTAGTTATGTAAGTCCAAGGCCTTCAAAAACATACTGTAGCCCTTTGTAAAGGGAACTCTGAACACTTTGAATGTTAGCATGAACTTCACAGATGAGTGAATGTAACTGACTTCAGTTCAGCATTTCAGACATCAGTGTTCTATAGAATATCTTTTTCTACAAGTTGTTGGGTTTTTTTAGCTGTACTATGTGATACTTAATTTTGAGTAGGTCTGAAACACTCTAGCTGGTATCTTCCATAGTGTCCAAAACCGGCAGCCTGCTGTTTCCTAGACAACCATGTTTTTGGTGAAGCAGTTTGACTACTCGGGTAGCTAGATGCCTTGGACACTGTAGCCTAAATGTGATTCAGATCATCATCTTTCATTAAAACCTACTTGCAGTAAATAACGCAGGTTCAGAAATTTGCCATAGCATTCATAAACCAAGGGAAAGCCACTGACCTACAAAACTCTGGCCGCGTTGTTCCTCATTCCCTTTTACAGAGATCGTGGGGCTCTGAGCTGTGCACCATGCCAAAGCATCATTCACATTCCAAAAATTAGACCTCTGTTGCAATCAACTGCTGATTACAGACATGTTACGGGAAAAGTATCTTCTAACAATTTTACCATCCTTAAAAACAGTTAAAGGACTCTGAGTCGCAGGAGTGTTTTCTTGGTCTTGTAGAAGATTTCTTGGAACCTCGAAAGCTTGCAATGAGGTTCACTGTGTTGATTTCAAAAGCTACATTGACTGAAATCTGTTGTGGTGATTTTTGTAAAAAAAGACCTAACTAAGTGTGTTTTCTTTTTAAAGCTGCCTACCTCTGCAGCACCATGAAGTCGTCATGCCAACCCTGCTGTTATGGGGAGAAAGAGATGCATTTATGGAAGTTGAGATGGCAGAAATTACACGCATTTATGTTAAAAATCATTTCAGATTAACTATTTTGTCTGAAGCCAGTCATTGGCTCCAGCAGGATCAACCTGACATAGTGAACAAGTTGATATGGACCTTTCTAAAGGAGGAGACAACAAGAAAAAGAGAATGACTGTTTGTACATGTTTTAAGGGGTCTACATAAAAGCTCTTCAGATTTAAAAACTAATTGTTATCAGGGCCATATTTCCAGCCTGCCTTCTATTTTGAGCTCTGTTAGAGAAAACTGTTTTCAGTGTACTGTACATTTGGACACTAATGTTACTGCTACAAGAAGAAGTGAGTATGAGAATATATGATACCAACATTGGTTTTACCTGTATACTTGTATTTTGCACATAAAAACACCTGCCTTAAGATATACATGTATTTGTACAGAAAGAAAATCATGGAAAGTTGCTTGGTTTTGTTTTCTCCCTTGCTTTACAGTTTTAATGTGTGGTGCCTTTTACAATTTATAATGAAACAATAGAGTGGTGCCATACTGAAGGAGGTCATGGTTTTTCATTCTAGATTCACCTGAATTTTTTTAATGTATTTTACCATTATACAGTAACTAACTCTTTTTATTATCTATATTTTAGCATAATGAATGACTGAAAAATTTCTGGGCACATTTCTAGTCTTGAAGTGAATAATGATCTTGTTGTATTGTTCAATGCAGCTGCTTTGTGCAATGTGTTTTTCTTTCTTGACTAAAAAATGGGAAACCTGTACACTCAACATGTCTGAACAAGAAGAATGGAAAATTAAGATATAACATGTATCAAATCCACCTCTGTCTAATAAAATGGAACTTACGCTACTCCCTTTATCTGACTTCCTATGGGGAGGTTTCTGACGGAAGCTAAGAATTGGGTTTGAATAGCTGAAATGTCTGTCCACTGTGCAGCCTTCCTCATGCTATGGTGGTTGTAGTTTCTTGGAAATAATGCCTCATTGTTGGCATTATCCTTCCTATGTTAGCAACTACTGTTCCTGCCTCGGAGAACTGCTGCCAAGTTCCTGTGTTTATAGGAGGAAGAGAGACAGCAATTATGGAAACAGAGGGTAGAATTAACTTGCGTGTGAAGGCAGGGGAGAAGAAAAGTGGATGTTCACTCCAAAGAAAAAAGCACAAAACGCAAGTCTCCAGAAGAGGTGAGTCACCTGCCTACACGATTTCCAAACGCTCCCTCTCCACCTGCAGAGCAAGTGCGGTGCTCTGGGAACAGGCACCAATCAACACGGACCCATCAGAGGAGGCATCGGAGCCAGGTGGGCCGGAACCAACTGTCTGCACCAAGAGTAGAAGACAGCTGACAATTATTGGGTGGTCCCAACAAGTGCCACACTGCCGTGTGTGGCGTCTCTTTTGAGCCGCAGTCTCTTGCGCAGGTCCTTGGTGCAGCCCCTGCTGACATCTCACTGGACGCGATCCTCACAAGAAAGCGGATGGAGAGGAGCCGTCAGCCAGGTATGAGCTCGTGGTGGCACTCTGCTTCCTTGTGCACCACTCGCAGAATCTGAGGCGAGTCCCCTCAGTATCGTGATAATGGTATTGATCTCACCTTTCCTGTCCATGGCTGGTACCCACCTTTGAAGGATTAGTTTTCGCCCGAGTATTTTCAGCATTTATCGACTGGAATGGTTACATGC